>PITA01007636.1:23913-74794 GCA_004023965.1 Spilogale gracilis | reverse complement strand
GAACATTTTAAATCTGTAAAACTTTTCAGGTCTAAAGTGAAACACTACTGTCCCTTCAGTGATTCTAAGACAAGTCATTACTTTTCATCCTTGGTTCAGGCTGTTGTTGTGTAGGACAACCCTGATTCTTCCCATGCCTACCATTTGCAACCTCATTCTATTCTTTTTACCACGATCCTCCTAGAGTAAAACCTGATCATTTCACTCTCCAGCTTAAAAATCCTTCAACGGCTTCACATTACCTAATGCAGAACATATGATCTGGTCTTTGTCTGCCTATCCAGTTCCATCTTCTGTTAGAATACAGTCGAGCCAGGATTTGAGCATGTCCAGAGATCAGGTTCATTTATAGATGCACTATTATTCCCAATATATTGGTGGTCATATCAGCATGATTCAAGATGGCTTCTTACTTGCTCATATAACAATTCCTTCCCCTCTGAATGGGCAGAAGGAAAGGAAAGACAGTGGGCAGCCAAAGCCTCCTTTAAAAACCTGGCCTCAAAGTAAAATCCTCGCCCACCCTGGCTGCAAGGGAGGCTGGGAAATATGGTCTTTAATCTGGGCACCCACAAACTCAAACACTTCTGTTAGTATGGAAGAAAGGAAGAATGACTTTGAGGGAATAACTAGCAGTCTCTGATACAGAAATTGAAATATAAATGCATTTTGCTAAGTTAAACAGAGCTCAAACTAAATGATGCAGTTGGCATCAATTCTTTAGAGTTTCTCACATTAATTACAAGTTCTATTTTTAAAAATATGCAAAATGAATGTTGATCTACTCTTTAGAAAACTGTCATAATACAACTTTATATACTATTGCCAAAGTAATTACCACCTCTCAAAACTCCTACATGACAATTTACCTAAACAATTCTTTATCCAATTTTCTCAATAATAAGTGTTTTTATACTTGTAATTTGATAATATTTTAAAAGACTTTCTGAGAGATTCTTCAGCAGCAACAACTGGAAATAAGCACTGGGTTTCACCCTAACAGATAACAATGACTTCATTTGTACTGATCAAGAAAGAGGCTTATTCTTCATATGAGTTTAGAATTGGAACTCAACTATTAAATCATGTCCTGCCAGGTAAATAGGGAATAAAGGTAAATAAAGGCCCTTTTCTCATTTGTTAGTAATCCTAGAGATGGAAGAGATGGACTAATTTAGTAAGTTAAATGACTTTCATTGACTTTCATTGACAATGAGGCTTAATTTGATTTAAATGTCTCAATATTCACCATTCTGAGCCACAAGTCTTTAGTACAAGAAAATTCCTTTCTTTACATTTCCTGCCTCTTTTAACAAACCAGTTTTGAAATTATGCTCTTTGAAAACATGACTGAAGCCAAAATTCTACTTGAAATGCAAATGTTTAAGTAGTTATGTCCCTGATATCAACAATGACCTTGAACACTTTAGCCAAACACAAGTAACTAGTCCTTAAATCATTAACTTATTTTGGATCCCTAATGTAACTATGTTGGTGATTTGTGTAATATATTTTATTAAGTCACTGTCTTTAATTGGTATGTCGTGCTTCCATGGAATTTATTTGAATATTACAGAAATGAAGCAAAACCCTGATAATGTTTTGAATCTTTCATCGCAAAAGTACTTTTTTAAAGATATTACATTTTAAACACCTCTCATAGAAGATCATGGCACACTACAACTAGAGAAAATGGAATGACATTATTTTACGTTTTAAATTATTTGGTAATTTGTGAGTATCTGTATTTTTCACTTTATTTCTCTGCCTTATATGCAAATACACCTCAAGGAAGTTCTTATTTGCACACTGCTACCAGTGAAGATTTCAAGAATAAGAGCAAATAACAACACTGGAGGATTTTAAATTCTTAAAGAGAATGGCCAACATGTATATTTTGGAATACGGTTGAGGCAAAGCACATTCTAACACTAAGTCAATAGACGAAATATAAATTAATGAAGAACAAAAATACTGCAACTTGTTCTCATCAACCGATATTTAAATGCTTATCCTTTTCCAGACACTTATTCCTAAATTTTGAAAATAAAAATTACAAGTTATCATATGCTCTCTTCTATTTTTCTTAAGTTCTCTAAATTCCCCAACTATTCTCTGGTTTCATATTAGCTAATTATTTCCACCTAAACTTTTTTGCCAATAGCAGTTAAAATAAAAAATGTCTCCAGGGGCACCTGAGTGGCTCAGTTGGTTAGGCAACTGCCTTCGGCTCAGGTCATGATCCCGTAGACCCGGGATCGAGCCCCACATCGGGCTCCCTGCCCAGCAGGAAGCCTGCTTCTTGTGTTCCCTCTCTGGCTGTGTTTCTCTCTGTCAAATAAATAAAATCTTAAAAAAAAAAAAAATGTCTCTCCAGATGTGTTATACACTATCCACAAATAGAAAGAGCTGATTTAAAGTAAGAAATTGTTTCATCAAATGCTTACAAATTCACCCTTTGCGCACATTAAATACAAAACTGAACTTTCAGAAATATCAGCTTTTCCTTAATGTGACTATATCATGCAAACCACTAAATAAGGTTATATACATTACTTTTTCCAGACTGTAGGTTTTATCACATGTTGGGCCAGGCAAGTACAGAGATATGAACCAAGACATTAATAAAGTATGTACTAGTAAGATTTAATGCACTGTAAAATTAATGAAGACTTTCATCTGTTTTAAAATAATTACCTATATGGATCCTCAAAACATTTAATAAGTAAGGACAATTACATTGACTTTTTTCCAGAGAAGGACTGATATTAACAATTACTTAGAGATTTGAGAATACATATATCCTAATTTAATAAATATTTATGGAGCCAAGAACTTGAGATACTCAGTGACAAAACAGAAAGATCCCTGCCTTCAAAGAGTTTATAGACAGATGATAAATGGATATTTAAATAGTAAATTATATTGTGTGTAGTAGGGGGAGAGGTAAAGCAGAATAAGAAGAATAGGAAAGGCTGAGGCAAAATGTTAAATATGTTACCGGAGACCCACAGATTCTATATATACTGCAGGTATATACCTAAAAGAATTAAAAATATATATCCACACAAATATCTGTACATGAATATTCATAGCAGCATTCTTCATAATAATTAAAAACTGGAATTAACCCCAAAGATCCATAAACTGATGAATAGAGAGACACGATATGCTAAATCCTTACAATAGGATACAGTTTGGCAATAAAGAGGAATGAAGTACTGGTATGTGCTACAACATGGATGGTTCTCAAAAACAGTTTGCTTAGTAAAGAAGCCCAGACACAAGACAAATATTATATGGTTCCGCTTATGTGGGGCCCTAGAAAGGGAAAATTCAGAGAGACAGAAAGTATATTAGGAGTTACAGAGAGAAGGAGGGGATGTGGACGGAGTGATGGTCTAAAGGGTACAGAGTTTTTGTCTGCGATAATGAAAAAGTTCTGAAAATGGATATTGGTGATGTTTGCACAACATTGTGAAAGTGATTAATGCCACTGAATCTGACATTTAAAATGGTTAAGATCATAAATTGTATGTTATATTTTCCCACAATTACTATTTAGAAAGGCACTTAGAATACTGCTAATTTACCTACTAAGCAATGATCTAAGCTCTGTCTCTCCCACACCAGAATGCTCAGGAGCCAGCAGAAATCAGAGAGCCCTGCTCAGTGATTTCTCTGGTAATCAAACGTGGCTTTGTGCCTTCCTTCAATCACATAAGTGAATAATCCAAATGGAGCTAAATTCCATCACTTGATATTCTGAAATTTAAGAAGAAAGACTCTGAGTATAGGAATTGCTGGATCCAAGTCATGTAAATGGCAGGACTCAGAGAGAAAGTCCCACTATTGAAATTCCCACAGCAGTCCTGGGTTTCTGTCTTCCTTACTGCTCAGTTGTTAAGCCCATCATTCAATTTCTTGGAGCTCCTCCAGTATCCTTATAATTAATATTTCCTTCTTTGCTTAAGCTAGCCAGAGATAGTTTCTGTTCCTTAGAAACAAAAGAACCTTACTTCTAATATATTAAGGCTTTTGATTCTTAGGCTTTATCCATGTGAGAAAATGATGCACAAGTATCTTTCACTTTCCAAATCTTTTGGGTTTTTGAGATCAGGTAGTAGGTAAGAATTAGAATAGCAAACGATGCTGATTATTTTTTCAAGAGTTCCAAGACAATTCAAGATTTATAAATAATTTAACTAAATGTGTGTTAGAACATCATTTTATTCTCTAAAGTTTTTACAAAAAAACACGTTTCCTCCTTACCACCCCCACTGGAAAGTAGAGCATTCCTATGAAAACTTTAAAAAGCTGAAATGGCATAAAGCAAAGAAGCAATTACCATTTCACAAAAGCAAAAATCCTTTTTGGATTTCTTTCAATTAGTGAAGGCAGAGACAATGTAGGTCTTTTGTTAATGTGAAATGGGATAAAGTGAACTTTCAGATAGTAGGAGACACCTGTCATATACTTTGATTTGCCACGAGAGAAGTCAATCAACAAATTTATGGTCCAGTTTTATTTTTTGGTTTGTTGTGGTTTTGGTTTGCTTATGCTCTCATATTAAGCTCTGATAATTCTTACATAATTGGAAGAATCCTCTTTTCAATAGAATATCAGATATGGAGAATAATAGTGTCTATTCCTAGTGATTGTTTCAAAATTAGTCATTACCACAAGGCCTTGAAGACCAGATACCTAGGAATAACTGAATTAAAAACTTCAGTTTTCTCTAGAGCTCTACTGAGGAATTGTTTTAGATAACTATACATATTAAGAGTCCAGCATTATATAATTTTCATGAGGTTATTTTAACAGAAATTTTTATGAGATTATTTTAATAGTAGCTCAAATACCTTACTAATAGATAGAACCTCAGTAACACATCTGAATTCTAAGAATTTAGACATGTATTCAAATTATGCTTTGTGCACCTCCTAAGTCTTTCCCTGTGTTCATAAGATCTATGAGAGGTATTCTATACCAAGTGGGAATGAATGTGTGTATCTGCGTGTGTGTGTGTGTGTGTGTGTGTGTGTGTGTGTGTTAAACAGTCACAGGCAGTATGAAGAAAAAATTCAAGAGGGTCTGAACCAAATGTAAACTTCTCACATTTGGTAAATAAGCATAAAATGTGTTTTTAGATCATTTTTTCCATCTTTTCATATCTCAGAAATATCAAATTGTTTGCTTCTTTTTTGGAGCTATCCAAATGGACAGTAAAAGTTCACCACGCTGCTTTTTCAATGGAAGAAAAAAGTACCAAAAATATATGCTCATAATATGAGTATAGATTTGAGACAAATATCCATCCTAATGATCTTTCAAAGTTCAGCTTAAATATCACCTCCTCCTCGAAACCCTCCCCAGGTCATATAAGCCAGAAGAAATGAATTCTCTTCTGATTTCTTTATGATAATGTTTTTAATCATCTTTATGACATTTGAAAAGAACTGCCTCATGTTGTGGTTATTCAATATCAGCCTTAGCTCCATCACTAGTTAATAATGGTAACTAGTAACCACTAGTTACTTCACAAATATTAATTAAGCAGGAATTGTGTGAGGTGCTAAGCATACAAAGATTAAAATGACAGTTCCTTACCTTGTGGCATTTATAACACCAAAAGCAAAGATGTTAATACATTTACTCCCATAGATCCTAGCCAAGTTCTCAAAGGAAATCTCAAACTACAAATTCTCAAAGATAGTTTCAGTTTTTGAGATAATAATTAAACATAGGTTAAGATCTAGCATCTCAGGGGTGCCTGGGTGGCTCAGTTGGGTAAGCGTCTGCCTTCAGCTCAGGTCATGATCCCAGAGTCCTGGGATCCAGCCCTACATCGGGCTCCCTGCTCAGCAGGGAAGTCTCTCTCTCCCTCTGCTCCCCAACCCCACACCCTGCTCACGCTCTCTCTCTGTCTCAAATAAATAAATAAAATCTTTAAAAAAAAAAAAAAAGATCTAATATCTCTTCCCACTCTATCCCAAGCACATACTCAAGGCTCATTAAATATTTGTTGAATGAATTAATGATTCCATCTACAGTATGCTCTAGCATAAACCACATCACAAGGAAATTTACATAGACTTGATTCATGATGTAAACACATTTTCAGTTTTATGATTAAAGTTTTTTTTTCCTAAATAGCCTCATAATTTAGCTTATTCCCAATTCTGGGTTGGTGTTGGTATAAACTACAAAACAGTTATTGCTAACAATTATTACCTTTTTATTTTGGGAGAGCTATCTATTCATTTCGAAGATACTTAACAAACAAACCAATCAAAAACATTTCAATCATACATACACAAAAAGAAATCCTTCACAAACTATTGTCTATAGAAGGTGACTCAGGATATAAAAGTATCATTTTGACTACTGAAATTACAAACATGAACAAGTCAGCCATGTTAAAGTGCATACTTCTTACTACATGTATAAACAGATTTCAAAAATAAAACAAACTAGTTAGTGCATAAGTTAAATCAATCATTTATAACTGCTCAGTATTACTGGCCATTTTTTCATAATACACTTTTCAATACCAATAATAGCAAGGAACAAATCTGGTTTATGATAGACATATGACCATCTATTTTAGCATCACGCACTGTCCTAGTCTATAGTTTTCCTTCACAGACCATAACCAGGACAATTCTTTATTTATGCTTTTTAAGATAAATACTGTTGGGACTCCTGAGTGGCTCAGTGGGTTAAGCCTCTGCCTTCGGCTCACGTCATGATCCCAGGGTCCTGGAATCAAATTCCATATTGGGCTTCTTGCTCAGTGGGGAGCCTGCTTCTCCCTCTGCCTGCTGCTCCCCCTGCTTGTGCTCGCACTCTCTGACAAATAAATTAATAAAATCCTTTAAAAAAAGAAAATGATAAGTACTGTTGACTAACAGTAATAAGACACTGAAGAATATCACTTTTTTTCATCACTTGAAAATATCACTTTCACTTTAGCTAACTCTCCTGACTATACTAGTAATGGATGTTTAATTAAAGAAACATATCTAGAATCTGGAAATACAGGAGATAGAAAAATGAATATGAAAATTACCTATCCATTCACTATGCAATACCTCCACTGCTAATATGCTGTTCTATTTCCTTTCACTATTTTCCATGTACATTGTTTTGTATTTTTTAACTAGAATTATGGTTTTCTGAAGGCATATTTTGAAAACTTTCCTATCTAAATCTGCATGGGAGAAGAAAGAGAACTACACACACACACAAAAGAGCATTAATACATTTGAAAGGCACAGTTTTATCCATTAAATAAATGAATAAATAAATGAATGAATGAATGGTCATTAAACCTTCACTTCTCATTATAATCTGATGATCTGTTACCAAGATCTGGTGTTAAAAAAAAAAAAAGGAGTAAAAGTCATTGTTATTATGCTATAAATTTATCATAAAAGTCCATTTTTACTTTTTCTAGATTTATATATGAGGACACACCCTGTGAATGGAATTTCAGTTTTAAAATCTCAGTCTATCGTATTCTGTTTATATTCTGTAAGTTATCTATATTCCATCTGTACAAGAACAGTTCCAAGGGAAAAATGTGATTCTGAAATGTTACCTATGCAAAAAAAAAAAAAAAAAAAAAAAAAAAAAAAAAAAAAATCTGTTAAACCTAGAATGAGGCCAAGTTGTTGCCTGTGAATTCTAGTCAATCAGAAGGAAGCATCAGGGGCATCTGAGGAGGGATGGTTGTTTACCTGACTGAGTTCTCTCTACAACAGAGCTTCTAAAAGCTGCAATGTTATTTATGGAATGACTTCTAAGTTTAAGAAACAGTCAACATTTTAGCTTAAAATAGGCTTTATGTTCACCACTTCAGAAACCGTCTTCGTCCTTGAGCAGATTTCAAGTTCCAAAACATGACACTACCAACCCTTAGACTTTCCAAAACAACTGAGTATTCAAGATTATACTGTCTTCTTCCTCCCCACTGAACACACATGCAAATATTCAATGGATTTTTAGATATTTTTATCACAATAACATACACCTTAACCAAAACAAAGCTAAGTTTACACAGCCAATTAAAGCAGGAAATACTGGCTGTTAACTTGAAGGGTTGTATTTGGAAAACTAAACATAACCTACAAATTATTCTAAAAAAACACTTGATTATAGCCATTTCTTGTTTCATCTACTTGACTCTTCACTGATCAGCCAGTCCTAGGAAGGGAAAGATTCTTAAAAGCTACAATAAGAGGAGTATAATTCAATGAGGAAAAGAAGAAAAGATAATAAATCAAATCTGCAAATACTTAAATATCAAAAAGTTAAACAGAGTAAAGGATCAGGAAGGGAAATTCAAGGAACTATAATTGAGAACAATAAAAGGTACACATTTACAGTTTTAATCATCTGAGGAATGAAGCCAGAAGTATAAACTGTGTGACACACCACCACCCTAACAACCATCATTGAACATGGAAACAAAGGAACTGAAAAGTTCTCTGAATTGGCCAACAGCAAGCAGAAAGTAAGAAATAGGGACCCAATCTTGTGTCACTCTGGCTAACGGACTATTATGATCCTTTGTAGTCACTGCATCAGTGATGCAGCCGGGGCTTCCTGAGACCTTAACTAGTGGGTATTGATTCTTGGTAGAGCCTGTGAAGAAACCTCAAACCAAAGGCAGCAATCACTTACACAAACACAGACACACACATAAATACATATATGCACATGTGTCATGTGTCATTTACTAACCTCTCAATTGTGTGGAGGACAGACAATGAAGGAGTTAAAATACCTTTTCACAATTCTTTCCCACCCATCCTGGAAGTTCTGCTATGCTCATTCCAACTGTATGGTATCTAACCATTTGGTCAGTGGATGGACCCAGAAATATAAAGTGTCAGATACAGCAACAACCAGGGAAGAAAGTCTCAGGATAATGAAAATTTAAAGGGGCAATGGAACAATTACCACTACATTTGAAATTGTACAGCAGATCCCAAAACTCCCTCTCTTCTTTTTTTTTTTTTTGAAGATTTTATTTGTTAATTTGTGAGAGAGAGGAACACAAGCAGGAGGAGCAGCAGGCAGAGGGAGACCTGGGACTTGATCCCAGGACCCCAGGATCATGACCTGGGCCCAAGGCAGACACTTAACCGACTGAGCCACTCAGGCGTCCCTACTGCCTCCCTTCTTTTTATTTTTATTTCTTTTTTTTTCCTTAAGATTCTATTTATTTATTTGACAGAGAGAGACACAGCTAGAGAGGGAACACAAGGAGGGGGAGTGAGAGAGGGAGAAGCAGGCTTCCCGCCAAGGAGGGAGCCCAAAGCAGGTCTGGATCCCCGGACTCAGGGATCATGACCTGAGCCGAAGGCAGATGCCCAACAACTGAGCCACTCAGGTGGCCTATCCTCCCTTCTTTTTAAGAAAAAAAATGATAACCCTAAAACATAACATTAGCAAAAAAAAAAAAAAGATTTAAAATATATGCACCATTATCATCCTATAGAATTTAAAGCAGTTTTCCTTAAATCAAACTGTGTTTCCTAAATAGATTTTTTAGATGAAAAGTTAAGTGAGAAAATACATATTAGGCCCCTTTGGCACCTAAACAAGCTGGGAGAACAATACCCCAGTCAGCAACAATTTGGGACTCAGAAACATCAAGTAAGTTTTGGTTAAAGGATAACTGGAGAAAAAAGAGGAAATGCAAATCTTTGCAACTGGGGCACTCTCATTTCTCACAGACTGAAAAAACCAAACTTAGAAGCTGGGTCACAGAGCCTAAGAAAATCCTCCCACATTTCCAGTAGGAAGTATCTCTAAGAGGAACCTGCTAAACTCTAATAGAGTGAAACCAATTTTTTTTTTGAGCAGAAAAATTGATTACCATATTGCAAAACTTTCCCAAAGCTAAGTGATAACAATGCATATCCTCCAAAACTCCCTCACACACTAAATGCTAAAAGCAAATGTTCATTTGCAAACAATTATCTTTACCAAGATTTACCTTGAAATCTTGTGTAAACTAAGTTCTCACTAACTACCCCCTTAGGCTGGATTTTAAAAAACCATCTAGCTATCCAAATAGATTTAAAAAAACCATCTAGCTATCCAAACAGATAAAAAGCTAAAACAAAAAGCAGAAACTTTAAGATGAGTTTCTAGCTCCACAAATTAGAGAAAAAGAATATCCAATCAAAGCACCAAGCTTCACCAAAGGCAGCATGTCTAAAGATCCTTCCTTACTTCAGAATCAAGCGCACAGAGGTCTTATCCTATTAACCTCAAGGAGACTCAGGCTGTTAACAGGAAAATAATATTACACCCATTCTAAGGAAACTCAACTTTCAAAACACTAGCAAGAAATATGGAATACAAAGAAATATTCTTAGAAACATACATTAAAGGAGGAGCTTACTTTTCTCAAGGCTTAAAGATTTTGATGTGTAACCAAAGAAACCCACACATTGCTGGGAATCTGGAGACAGGGTTACAGTTCCAGCCTGGGCCATAAATGTCCTCTGTTTCTTAGGTAAGTCACTTCATTTCTCTTCCTCTCAGTTCCTTGATTTCTAAAAGAAGCAGGAGAGACTCCACAACCGCTAAACCACTAAAGTTGTAGCTTCCTGATTTTTCACCTCTAGCCCTATATGAGTATAGGTACACAAACACATAGCTTTGCTGAACAAGACACTACAAAAGCATGGCCCTTTATTGATCCAGGTTTTATACTCTATTCCTAGTCCTTTTCATTATTTTGTCTACAAGGGAAACTATTGCCCACAGTCACCAAGGTAGTGATAATTACAAGAGCAAACACGTAAGTGTTTATTAGGTGCCAGGTACCGGGCTAGGCACTTTACATATATTAACTCCCTTCTGCTTCTGCCCTATGAGACAGAACCCTGTAGTAGTCCCATTTTTAGACATGAGGAAACTGAGATACAGAGCAATTCTGTAATTTGCCCAGGGTCATAAGATTCACAGGTGGATTTGCCAGGATTTGCCCCTAAACATTTTGGCCCTGGAGCACTTTCTGCTTAACTCCCATCCAGAGAGTCTACGGTAGGAAAAGGTCAAGTGCAGAGGAGTTCATCTGCAAAATGTTGTTGGGGGTGCAAAAACTGGGGTGCAAAGGCCTTATGCTGTGAATTCTGTCAGGAACAAACAGTAGCTTGTGATTTATAAACCCAACGCAGGCACTTGCTGCTGATATATTTTTCTTCCACACTTCAGTTTCACAATTAACACTGACCTTAAAGGGATTAAATTATTTCTCCCTCCCTTCTTTCTCCTCTTAGGGGAGATGCACAATTAACACAAGGTGTGTTAAGTACTGGTAGATTTCCTCGTCCTCTGCCCAGTAGGCACCACTCCGTTATAATATGGCTCGCAGTCACGGTCCAAGGACACTACATATTCAGTCATGTGCTCTAAAACCGGCCGGCACAAAACAATGACCAGTCCGGAGTGGAAACACCAGTTCCGCAGCCTGAAATCTTGAAGACGGGGCAGTCTGAAGTACTGAGACCATAAGGTAATTGAAAAAATGCATGTGCATCAAAATACACTGCCTTGTCCATTTCAAATGCTTACTGGTATTCACAATCAGGACAGAGAGAAAATGCTAGTAATCAAGGAAGTCCTATTCAACCAACTAGCACATGTTATGTTTATATACATATTTCCCCCACTCATAAATCAACTTGAATCTCAAGAACCATGCACTTGGCCGAGTTCCAGGAGAGGTTCAGGATTTCAGTGGCGCAAGGCCCAGGAAGGAGAAAAGCACGCCTGAGTTCTAGAACCCAGAAGGCCCTCAGAGACCTCTGGGGGTCACAGCGCGGCACTTGCCCCTAGGCTATCCCTGACGCCGGGGGCAAGTCCCGGATTCGCAAAGCCAAAAGTAAATTACTTCAGCGGAGACGGGACGGAGAGCAATCCCCCGCAGGAGCAAAGCCACACTTGGGCTCACGACCACATCGTTTGGGTTTTATGTCCAAGGCCACAGACTTTTATCCACTGCTCTTACAAATCCGGCTCTGAGACACCGGGGCTTGACAGTGTTCGCTAGCAAACCCCGGGAGAAGTGCAGTTTTGCTTTACCTTTAAGGAAAACAAACATTTTAACGAAAACAACCCATGGAGAAGCTAGCGAAGACTTCTCTGCAGGGCCTGTCTCGGGGCTTTTGAATCACTTCCTCCTTTTCTGATGTGTCTCTGAGCTTGAGATTACGAAGTTGCTGAGAAAGTCTTGCCGCTCGAGGCAGCTTCCTGCGAGCGAGCCAAGCGCCCGGCGCTGTCCGCGGGCGCAGACCCAGCCGTGCCGCCCCGCCACCCTCGGGCGGGAGCGGGGGTACGCGGCGGTGCGAGCAGGGGCGGGGACGCTTCAGAAGACCGAGCGCGGGTGCTACCCAGCCCTCGGCCCCCGGCTTACCCCAGGGTGCTGATGAAGCCGTTGACCGAGCCCTCCGCGTACAGGGACACGATGTCCCCTATGTAGAGGAAGCTGGACATTTTATCAGACATGCTGTTTCATGCTCCAAAGTAGACGTCCCTCCTCTTCCCTGCGCCCTCGCCGCCCTCTCCGGGGAGCCGCCGCGGCAAAGGCGGAACGGAGCGCACCGCTGCAGCGCCGTCAGCGGCGGCGAAGGGCACGGCCTGAGTGACCGAGTGTCGTGGCTCAGCCGGGCCCCCTCGCCGGGGGAGCTGGCCAGAAGCGCAGAGGCCGCTGCGGACACCCCGCGACGTGCGCAGCCCCGGCGCCCCGAGAGCCGCAGCCGCCGCTTCCTCGGCAGGTTTCCTGTTGCTTTCAGAAGTTTTCTCTCCAACACCTTTGCTCCTCCCCCCACCCACTCCGCTCCCCCCTCCGTTCCCCCCTCCGTGTCCCTCCGCGCTCCGCGCCCTAACGCGACCGTTCCCGCCGCCCGGCGGGTGCTGAGGGTTGCAAAGACCCTCGGTTCCCTCGGGGGAATTTTTGGACCAGGTGGCGATGCCCATTGGGCTGAGGGGAGGAGAGGAGCCGGAGGAAAGGGGGTAGGAAGCCAATCAGCGAGCGGCGGCCGGGGGCGGAGCTGGACCCGGGCGGGGCGACTGTGCGGAGGCTGGGCCACCCGGGAAGCCGCACGCAGTGGTCTACGGCGGGCGCTGGAGGGGCGGCGGGGGCGCGGAGCCGGGGAGAGGGCACGTCGTAGCCGCCCTGGAGCGACCCGACCTGGCGTGCGCCGGCCCCCGCCGGGGAGAGCGAAGGATGGCGAGACCAAGATGTTTCCCCCGAGTTTTTAAGGGGGCAGGCAGGGTGACAGTTGGCCTTGGGCCGGGCGCAGAGGACGCGAGCGGTGGAGTGAACCAGCTAAACGCCTGGAGATGAAAAGTTGGATCTCGAGTCCATGGGTGGGGGTGGGTAATTTGCTGACGAAGGGAGAGGAAGGTGTTGAAGTGGGGCGTAGGGAAGGGGCTAGAAATAAAGAACAAATACATAATAAGGAAAGAAAATAAGAAAGAGGGAGGAGGAGGAAAAGGAGGAAGGAAGGATGGGAGAGAGGGAGGACGGATCTGTATTGCGGTATGTAGTTCTGAGTTTTGTCTCAAGTACATAGCGTTAGTGAAACTTGACCAGTCAGCAGGTGTCCAGGTGGCGCGAACCTCCATGGAGGTAAACGTCACTTGGCCTAGCCAGCAATTCTTGTAGCCAACCGGTAGCGGTGGACCTTCTCTATCTCAAAGGACAAACCTTCCTTAACTCCAAGGCAGGGTTTTAAGCTTCCATCTCATGAGCCATCTCACTGAAAATCTCCGTGTGTTTACGTTTACAGCTGCTGACTCTTAAAACCCTAGCGGTCACAAATGATAGTGGTGACAGGACACATTTCCACACCTCTGTTGTTTTAATACCCCTCACCTTATCCTTTTAGAAGCCTTTTGCCCTACCTTTCTGGAAGACCCAGAGAAGGCAAACTCTTCTGAACATGGGTTATGACACCAGCAAACTGATGAAAGAATTGCAACCTGAGTAATCTCCACAGAGCAAGGTTTACAAAAAGGCGGGGGGGGGGGGGGGGGGGCATACAGAGGTGTATGTCAAATTGTGTAGCTGACCAAAACTTATAGTTTAGAGATCTCTTACACATCTTACAGCTCATAGATGTTTTGGGTTGAGACTTAGAATCATACAATAGAATATGAAAGAAAAATAAGCTTAATATTCAAATGTGTGTGTTTAGAAAGCCTGCAGGAAAGAAGAGAATAGAGTGTTAGACCCAGAATCCAGGAAATGCCCCCACAAGTCTTGTAAGTGCTGAGATAAACTGGACCCCATCATTGTCCTACCATGCAGCTGACAGATCTCTTTTTCTGTGTTCTCCTTTGGAAAGGGTACTTAACAACTTAGAAACGCCTGTTGCATGAAGGAAACCCTCCTCTGTCTACACAAATGGTATTACTGTTTGGGGCCGCAGAGACACTGAACATGAACTATTTAAAAATTTCAGATGGAACAAAATGATGACCTTAGAAATAGAGGTTTCTGTTTATCTGGGGGATTGGGGTATTACATTCTCTCGTTGCTTGTACTGTGTAGTCCTGTGCTAGTCCTCTACTATACATGTTACGGATGCTCAACAGTTATTGCTCAAAGTCATAAGTGTTTTCCCTTGGACATTGAAACCCTCAAACACTGCTAGAGGAAATGTAAAATGACACAGCACTTTGGAAAACAGTTTAGGACTTCCTCAAAAAAGTTGAACATAGAGTTACCATTTGACTCAGCAATTCCATCTCTAGTTCTATATCCAGGAGAAATGAAAACGTATATACATATACATATATATGTACACGAAACTTGGACACAAATGTTCACAGTAGCTTTGTTCATAAAAACCCAAAGTGGAAATGTCCCAAATATCCACTAACTGATGAACAGGTAAACACAAGGGAACACTCTTTTTTTTAAAAAAAAAAAAAAAAAAAGGTTTTATTTATTTGACAGAGAGAAACACAGCCAGAGAGGGAACACAAGCAGGGGGAGTGAGAGAGGGAGAAGCAGGCTTCCCGCCGAGCAGGAAGCCCGATGTGGGGCTCAATCTCTGGGATCATGACCTGAGCCAAAGGCAGTCACTCAACCAACTGAGCTACCCAGGCGCCCCAGGGGAACACTCTTTGACCATGAAAAGGAATGAAGTACTGATATCATGCTACAACAAGGATGAACCTTAAAAAGATTCTGCTAAGTTGAAAGATATCACACATGAAGATCATATATGATTCAATTTATATGAAATTTCCAGAAAAAGCAAATCCATGGAGATAAAAGGGGCTTGGAGTAGGTAAGTAAAGCACATAGTGTTTCTTTCTGGGAGATGAAAGCATTCTAATATTAATTGTGGTGATGGTTGTACAACTCTGCAACTATATTAAAATCTATTCAGAATCTTTGGCTCAGTTAAGTGTCTGCCTTTGGCTCAGGTCATGATCCCAGAGTCCTGGGATTGAGGCCCACCTTGGGCCCCACGTCGAGCGTTATCTCGGGCTCCCTGCTCAGAGGGAAGTCTGCTTCTCCCTCTCCCTTTACCCCTCTCCCCTGCTCATGCTCTCTCACGCTCTCTCCCAAATAAATCTTGAAAAAAAAAAAAATCAGTGGGGAAAAAAACAGTCTCAGGGTGGGAGGATGGAGAGGAACAAAAGGTAAGGATAAAAGAGACTTGCTCATAAATATTCTTCAAACTCACACCTGTGTTTGGCAATTTTTTCTTTTTTTTAAGATTTTATTTATCTATTTGACTGAGAGAGAGAGATCACAAGTAGGCAGAGAGAGAGGAGGAGGCAGGCTCCCTGCTGAGCAGAGAGCCCAATGCGGGCCTCAATCCCAGGACCCTAAGATCAGGACCTGAGCCGAAGGCAGAGGCTTTAACCCACTGAGCCACCCAGGTGCCTAGCAATTTTTTTTTTCTTTAACTTGACCTCTGTGCTCTTGGACCCAACTGACACTTTGGGCAAGGGTGGCCTCCTATCTAGCTGCTCAGACTGGAAAATCTGTTAGAGTACAACTGAAAAGATTCAATGAAACTCTAGGTAGGGTAAAACATATTACTTAATTCCTCACTAATTATCTCACAAACTATGCAAGATCAAAAATGTCCCAGCTTCTAACAGAAATTACCTTTTCCTTTTTTTTTTTCTTTCTTTTTTTAAGTAAACTCTACCAGGGTGCCTGATGGCTCAGTCAGTTAAGCATCTGCCTTTGGCTCAGCTCAGTTCATGTCAAATCCAAAAAATTAAAAAAAAAAAAAAAAAAAAGACCTCTACCCCAATGTGAGGGCTCAAACTCACCACTAGAGATCAAGAGTTGCATGCTGTACCAGCTGAACCAGCCAGGCGCCCCAGCAGTCACACTTTTTTAAAAGATTTTATTTATTTGACAAAGAGAGAGCACAAGTAGGGGAAAGGGCAGGCAGAGGAAGAGGAAGAGGAAGAAGCTGGCTCTCCGCTGAGCAAGGAGCCTGATGAGGGGCTCCATCCCTGGACCCTGGGATCATGACCTGACCTGAAGGCAGATGCTTAACCGACTGAGCCCACCCAGGTGCCCATAGCAATCACATTTTCATCAAATGGCTTCACAAACAAGAGATGTCACAACAAGTGGCATCCAAAGAGTCTCCTATGCTGAGACCATGAATCACTTCAGCAAAAGCCAGACTTCATTGCCCTAAAAAAATCTACAAAAGAGGTAATAACTAGAGCATAGTATAATATTTGAAATGTTAACTCCCAAAACATTGACTATATTAAAAAATAAGTGTGCAATAAACAGTTTTTCATCAGAGATATTTCCAGGGTGATTTTTATCTACTGTTCACTTGGATATCCTCAGATCATGACTAGAAGTGGAAGGTTTGTAATCTGTGATCCATCAATTGAGTCATGATTAGCTTTCCTCATTCCCTGCCTAGTACTAAATATAATTTTTAATATGTAACTAGCTTATTGAGCAGTCTGCCTCATGAAGTATGAATAAATATGAGTTTTTAAGTCACTGCTTTGCAACATCAAATCTATAGTTCTGTTCCTTAATGATATTTTGAGAATAGCCCTTGGGTTTAGTTATTTTCAGTTATTAAACATACACATATACCCTATTCCAGGTCAGTTTAAAACTTGGTCTTACCTTTTCCTGACTTTCTTAGATTAATGAGGCAACCATGAAGAAGGAAGTGTGGGGCTGTTCTTTTACTCTTATCCATACATCTTCACATTTGAGCTCTTCCGTGTTGGAATAAAGAAGTAGAATCAGGATGAAATGGGCGAACATTTCATTCTGAACTGGGCATATGATTCCAGTTCTCATTATTCTTGCTGTTTGTCTGGCCAACACTGACTGGTTGCATTCAGGTAGGTGTCAAACGTTAGCTCTCCAATGGGCCCATGGGTGATGTTTTTAGCCACTCTGAAGGAGTTTTGCAGTGCACAGTTCTTTGCACTGGGAGAGCTGCCCCTGACCTGACTTCTTACAAACTCTGAAGCTCCATCATTGACAGATAACCTCACTCTCTTGGACGGAGCTCTAAAGTGTGGTCTCCTTTTGTCCATGGGAGATTCAGCCAGGGTCTGTGTTATGGTTGTGTAACCTGTGCTGGAGCACAGTGCTTAGAAGGACCCCATGCTTGATTTGATGTTTTCCTGGCACCATCTTGAAATTTTTATATTTGAACAAAAGGTCCCATGTTGTCTTTTGCACTGGGGCCTTAAAATTATGTAGCCAGCCCTGCATTCAGGCATCCCTATTACACCAGAATGGGCATATAAAATGTTCCACTGTTCCCTTCATTCCATCAGTCTTTCCTTCTCTCTCCAAATCCCTTTCCCTTTTCAGACATATCAACAAATCTGACATACCAAGGACCTGGCATACCAACCTGCCTCCAGTTAGAAAATTCATGAGCACTAGCACTCTTTACATGGTCTCCTCCCAGATATCTTCCATGGAGACAAGGAAAAAGCTCTACCACACCTCACTACCTCAGCTGAAAAAGGACAACTGTGCCAATTCACCATAATCGATCCATATTCCCTATGGAGAATCTGTGTGTTTATTCTCTCATAAATATACATTAGTCATTGACACTTTTGATGGGAAATTTTGGACTAAAAAATTCTTGGTACTTGAGGAATCATGGATGGTATCAGTGAGAATACAGAAAGAGAATCTCATGTCTATCCTCAGCCACTGTTGTGAGCTAGAGCCTGTGGTCACCTCCTGAGAGCCATCACCCTTCCCCTGTCTAACAGCCTGAATTAACACCACATCCCAATTCCAGGGATGGCTCCTGACCAGTTGAAACCTGTGCTTCTCAAACTTCAGTGTATATGAGAACCATCTGGAGAATTAAAACACAGATCCCTGAGCCCCATCCCCAGAGATTCTGGTTTAGCCGGTACTAGCATTTCTGAAGGGGGAACTATGCGTGGGCCCAGGTCGTACCAGACAAGGTTAAAGCAAACATTGGTGAGTGGGAGGCCCTGCTGGGAAAGTGACTTGTTTTTCATTTTCATTTTATAATAATCTCAGACCAGAACAGTTACAAAGGGATTATTAAATAAACAGTTAAAAGTTATACAACTTTTACGCAAATTCAGCATTTTTATAATTTGCCATGTCTTTATCATTGTCTTTCTCTACACATATACACTCATATACAGAATTTATTTTCAAAATTGTTTGAGTGTACTTTGAATATATCATGCCCATTTACTTCTTTTTTTTTTTTTTAAGATTTTATTTATTTGACAGCGAGAAACACAGCCAGAGAGGGGACGCAAGCAGGGGGAGTGAGAGAGGGAGAAACAGGCTTCCCACCAAGCAGGGGGCCCGATGTGGGACTCGATCCCGGGTCTCCGGGATCATGACCTGAGCTGAAGGCAGTCGCTTAACCAACTGAGCCACCCAGGCGTCCCCCATTTACTTCTTAATACATCATGTATTTTTAAGACTAAAGAGATTTTCTTAGATCGTAGTCCCCACTTATCCTCAGGAGATCCATTCCAAGATCACTAGTGGATGCCTAAAACCACGAATAGTACCAAACCCTATCTATGCTATGCCTTTTCCTATACATATATACATACTTATGATAAAGTTTAATTGATAAGTGAGGCATAGTAAGAGATTAACAACAATAACTAATAATAAAAAGAACATTTATAACAATATACTGTAATAAATTTGTGTGAATGTGGCATCTTTCTCTCAAAATATCTTATCACCCTGTACTTACACTCCTTTTCTTCTTGTGATGATGTGAGATGACAAAATGCCTATGTGATGAGATGAAGTGAGGTTAATGATCTAGACATTGTGACATAGTATTAGGCTACTGAACTTCTGATGATTCATCAGGGAGATCACTTGTTTCTAAACCACAGTTGACTGAGAGTAACTAAAACCATTGTAGAAAAATGAAACCGGGGGGGGGGGGATCTACTATATACTCATAGTACAGTGATCAAGCACAGAAAATGAAACATTGCTCTAAAACTTTAATCTAATCTACTGCCCATATTCCAATGTATCCACTGTTCAAATATTGGCCTTCAAAACAGTTTGTTCTGGGGCACCTGGGTGGCTCAGTCATTAAGCATCTCCCTCTCAGGTCCTGATCCCAGGGTCCTGGGATCAAGTCCTATAACAGGCTCCTTGCTTGGTAGGAGACCTGCTTCTCCCTCTGTCTGCTGCTCTGCCTACTTATGCTTTCTATCTCTCTGTCAAATAAATAAATAAAATCTTTATTTATTTATTTATTTATTTATTTATTTAAATAAATAAATAAATAAATAAAATACAAAAAATAAAAGTCTAAGGCAGTTTGTTCCTCTCACACAGAATCCCATTCACGATCACATGTAACATTTAGTTCTCAAGTCTCTTCAGTCTTTTTTTATCTATACCAATTCCTCAGCTATCCTTTGTCTTTAATGACATGGAAATTTTTAAAGAATACAGGCCATTTATTTATAGGGTGTTCCTCAGTTTGGATTTGTCTTGCATTTCTTCAGGATTAGATGAAGTGAAACCTTTCCAGCTAGAATACTATACAAGTGATGATGTGTTCTTCCCCAGGTACCATCTGCCCCCTTGTTGATGATAATTAATTTTGATCACTGTCTAAATCTTGTCTGTTAGACAAGAGTTTAAGAATAATCTAGGACCTGAAACAACAGAGACTTTGGACATAGAAACAAACTGAGGGACTTGGAGGGAGGGGTGTGGAGGGATGGGAGAGCCTGGTGGTGGGTACTGGGGGCACCTATTGCATGGAGCACTGGGTGTGGGGAATGGGGAATGAATCTTGGAACACTGGAAAAAAATATTTAAGTAACAATAAAAAAAAACTCATAGGAAAAAAAAAAAAAGAATAATCTAGGACCTGCTCTCTTTTTAAGGTGTTGCCGGGAGCCAGGCCCAGCAACAGTCAGGGTCCAGAGGGTGGGGACAGTGTTGGAGATTCTGAATGAGGAGACCGGACTCGGAAGAGTGGTGTGGGGATCTCCTGAAAACATTGTTCTCAGGGTTCTTTATTTATAGCACGTTCTGGTTAAAGTCTAATCTAAGGAACAATTAATTACAAAGACAGATCTTACCTTTACTGATATATATCACGTGTTTTGCTCAGATGGGTTTTATCAATCATTGTCCTATCAGGACTTTCTGCCTCCCTTAAATGCAGGGACATAAGCATGCAGTCATGTGGTTATGAAACTTCTTTTGTTTGAACTAAGCTAGTTACAATGCAGCTACCATACTACTATGATTGTTTTTCTCATTATCTCTATTAATTATCATGTCTTAAAAGGGTAGGGTGAAACTTGAGGCTTGAGGTAAGCAAGCTAAAAGTAGGAGCAGAGAAAGGTTTAATATAATTGTAGGTAGAAAGAGAAGAGTGTTTTTTAGAACTAATCAGGTGAAAAGGGAGAACAAAGAAAGCAAAGCTACATGACATTGATAACCGCAACTCTGCCTAACTCCCTCACTTTGAGGGAGGGTCATGGCGTTCCATGCCTTGCAGAGGGAACCCATATGAATGACCGTGCTTCTGGTCTGCAGCAAGGTGTGGCTCACAAGAAACACTGTTAGACTGAGAAAGCTCTAGAAATGCAGGCCAAACTCAAAGCAGCAGCAAGTCTGATTTTCCTGCCAAGAATGCTGTCCAGACCATCTCCTGACTTTCACCTATTTCCAAAGCTAGAGTATGACATCAGTCTACTTTATTTCCCTACAGAGGACAAACACCATGCTCCCTCAAGTGGAGCCTTTGAAGTTCCTCTCAGAGACTAGATTTGAAAGTCCGTCACTACTCTACCCCTCCACTCCAGGGTCCTCCCTCAAGCATTGGGACAGAACAGGACTCAGAACACAGTAGCAACTCACTGCAAAGCACTCATCATTGCAGAATCCTCTCTTATCTCCAACAGCTCAACTGTCTTATATCTGTGATCTGGCAGCAGGGTTTTTCCCGCATTATAGCCCTGGTTTTCAAATATTTCCTTTTAAAATTTGCCTCTTGGTCTCATTGTATTTTGATGCTGCTGCTGAAATTCCCAAAGTAACATCCTATTAAAATATTCTTTCAACTTATTTGATAGGGTCATTGCGCTCAGAGACATTTACATTACTTGCCATTGAATTGCTCATCACCTAGTTCTGATAACAAAGGAGAATGGAAATTTTAAATAAAAATATATGAATATTTTTAATCATACCTACTTTAATTTACAATGATTCTTCCCCAAATACAATTTTATATTACCCTCTATATATCAGGATAGCATTTATCAATCATTTCAGAGGATTTCATAATTATATGGCAGAAATTTTTAAGAATGCAAGCATCACATAGAACTGATTTGTTACTAATTTCCCTTTTGCCAGTCTTCACACACAAAAAACCACTGAGGTTTCATTTTCTTTAACTGTAAAATAAAGGCAGTCATGGTTCCTACTTCCTATGGTCCATTTGAGGTTTAAATTTGAAAATATACTTGGGCGCCTGGGTGGCTCAGTCATTAAGTGTCTGTCTTTGGCTGGGGTCATGATCCCAGGGTCCCTGGATTGAGCCCCACATTGAGCCCTTGCATCAAGCTCCGCATCGGGCTCCCTGCTCGGTGGGAAACCTGCTTCTCCCTCTCTCACTCCCCCGCTTGTGTTCCCTCTCTAGCTGTGTTTCTCTCTGTCAAATAAATAAAATCTTAAAAAAAAATACACTTAATGGACATGGCACCTGACACAAAGTGCTCCATAAATGCTAATTATTTTTATGATTATCATTATCTGAGAAAAAACTAATAGTGAGGGTCATAAGAAAACCAAGCACCAGAGATTGTGACCTGTTGAGGAAGATATGCTAGTGACTGAGTCAGCATCAGCCTGCCTCCAAAAAATCTGAGGCAATCGCTTTTTCATTTGTATATCAATACCTTTACTAAACAGTAGTAAACACTTGATAATTATTGATATTTTTATCTTTTTCAGGGATATTTGAATTTTTTTTAAAAGTCTTTAAGGGAAAGAAATCTAATTTTTAATAGGAAAATTTCAGACAGAATAGGGAACACAAATTTTGAGACAAAAGAAACAAAAGTGACTAAACTTCCAGCCCAGTGCTACAAAACCACCCAAGAATGTCACATGGGACTTCTGCCTTCCACAAGCTGACAGCTATTATCTCTTCACAGAAGGGAGAAGATAAAACCCACAGAGAAAACAGCCATCTAACACCACTGTCATGCTTGTCGTACCCTGGGTAATAACGGGAAAGATATAATGCCCTCACCTCTTGGAGACCTCTGGAGATCATAAGAGGGGCAACTTGGGCTCTTAAGGTCCTAAAATCCAAATTAAGAGAAATTTCTCAAAGTGTAATCCAGGTCCCAAGATCCCCCCAGGATTTCCGATGGCTCTTAAAAGTTTACTTCAGAATTTTAAACTCTCTTGATGAGGGGACATAGACAAGTTCAAACTGGCCAACAGTAAATGCAAAGGGGAATAAAAGAACTAAGAACAAGTCTTGGTGGAGGGGAAAGATACGGACTGTGAGGAAGGAAACTAACATACATTAACAACGTTCATGTTTGAGTCTCTGTGCCGGGCACACCTCACACATTATGTAATAACCTCCATGAAATAACTGTTATTCTTAATCCCATTTTATAGCTACAGAAACTGAGACTTAGGGAATTTAGGGAAACTACCCAAGGTCCCCCAGTTAGTAAGATACGTGGGGAGAAAAAGGAAAATAACACCATAATTCAGATAAAGGCAAAACCAGGGAGTATACTCAGGGAGAACTTCCGGAGGTTCTTTGTTTTCCCCACCCTCCAACCCCTCCCCAAGTTTGCTGTGGCTTCCTCTCCTTCGTGTGCATGATGTGAGGTGTACTTCGGTGGACTTGCTCGTGGACTTGCAGGCATGTACGTCCAGACTACCCTCATTCAAGGCAAAGACTCTGTCCTGGACTTCTCTTGCATCTCCCCTCACGCTCACACACAGCACTCAAGTCATTAATACTTCCATTCCATAAGCTGCTCAGGATGAATGCTCTGGGAATGGGCTTTTTCCGTGGGCTTTTCTATCTTTTCAAGTCATTTGGTGGTATGTAGGCCAAGTAAATCTCTGAAGGACTGAGAGGAGCCAAGTGTTTATTTAAATGACAGGCACATTGATCAATCACCAAAGGAGTAAACTTCAGAGAGGTCAGAAGCTTGGGCCTCCTGAGGAATGCTCCTGGAAATGTGACCTGCACTCACTCACGTGCGGGTGCGGGGCGTGAGGGTTAGTCGGAGTGGCAGGCTTTGCCAGCTGCTTGTGCAGGTGGGCACATAGCCAGAGTTTTCAGGCCTGATTATCTCTAAGAACTCAGGAGTCGATAAAGGAAGCATCAAAAAGCAATGAGAAGGTATAAGATTACTCAACAAATGATGCTGAGGTGATTATTCACTTATATGGAGAATACCAATTTACTACAGTTTTAGGATATCACGTGATATCTTAACATAAAAATAAATTCAGGTGAATATATTATCATTCAATATTTCTAAAATATCCCCCCAAAATTAAATTTAAATTCAACACTCCATGAATAAGTTGTTTCTTAGCTTAGAAATACATATGCTTTAATATAAAAATATAAAACATAAAGTAAGTTTAATTCATACAACTTTGAATTTTTATGTCAAAACTCGAATAAAATTAAAAAGTAGAAAACAAAATGAGAAAACTTTGCAACAAGTGTTATAGGCAAAAGGTTTATTACAGGCAAGAAATTAAAATCATATAATAATGAGATACCATTTCTCATGTATCAGATTAGCAAAAATATTTTTTAGTTATAATAACCAAGGCTGATATTGAAACAACCAATCTCATATCTTCTACAACTGTTTTTTTTTTAAGATTTTATTTATTTATTTGACAGAGAGAGATCACAAGTAGGCACAGAGGCAGGAAGAGAGAGGAGGAAGCAGGCTCCCTGCTGAGCAGAGATCCTGATGTAGGCCTTGATCCCAGGACCCTGGGATCATGACCTGAGCTGAAGGCAGAGGTTTTAACCCACTGAGCCACCCAGGAGCCCTCTACAACTGCTTTAAATGGCAAAATGGAATTATTGAATATATCCTAAGGCTGTAATCTTATGTTTGAAAAATACTTTATTCACAATTGTGTTTATCATAATATTAATAATAAACATTGGAGATAAAGTCAACATTGAACAGTAGCAAATTAGTGATGTAAAGTAGCAGCTGACATCTGTAGCCAATCATTCTTGTTAAGAAAATGTAATAAATATGGGGTGCCTGGGTGGCTCAGTCAATTAAGAATCTGCCTTTGGCTCAGTTCATGATCCCAGTGTCCTAGGATCTAGCCCTGTATCAGGCTCCCTGCTCAGTGGGGAGCCTGTTTCTCTTCCTCCCTCTGTACCTCCACTTGCCTGTGTTCTCTCTCTTACTGTTTTGCTCAAATAAATAAATAAAATATTTTTTAAACGAATATGTAATAATATATAAAATGACTTATATCATGACTTCAAAAGCAGGATAAAAGTTCTATATTGAGTATGTTCACTAAAATGTAGGAAAAATATATGAAAAAAAGATTTGCATGATAAAACTATGGGTATTATTTTTCTTATTTTTTTAATGTTTTAGAGCATATATGTTATTTTTTAATAAAAAAAATTAAAAACGGCAATAAATGACATTTGCTTTTAAGTTGAAAAACTCGAGAGAAGAAATTATGGGAAAGATTTTTCAAAGAAGGTCTAAGTTGACACAGCCAAATGAAGTCAGGGCAATAGAAGAAGGGCTAATCATCAGATTCAGCTGTACAGAAGATATCCTTGGAAAGTTTTTTTTAAAGATTTTATCTCTTTATTTGACAGAGAGGAACACAGCTAGAGAGGGAACACAAGCAGGGGGAGTGAGAGAGGGAGAAGCAGGCTTCCCACCAAGCAGGGAGCCCGATATGGGACTCGAACCCAGGACTCCAGGATCATAACCTTGAACCAAAGGCAGACGCTTAACAACTGAGCCCCCCAGGTGCCCCATTCTTGGAAACTCTTGATTGTGGTGATTCAATTAATCGTTTTCTATTAATGTTTATTTTTAAGGAAATGTTGATCACATGGTTTATAGTGAAATCATAAACAGAGCACATACAGCTTTGTGGCACTTTAGTAATTCAGTTTCTGCTGGGCCACTCTCCTGGCATCTTTCAGAATATCTCAGCAGAAGAAGGTGCCAAGTGGAAATCCAAGAAGCCTGTAGAAATCGAATCCACCCTTCTTGGCAGAAATGGATTTAAGATCAGAGTGCAGTTCTCCATAACAACCTTATCAGTGTTTGGAGTCTGCTTATTTCTGGGTACCATGTTCCAGGAAAGTGTTGCGACTAAACTTGTTACCACTTTTGCCTTGGGCCTTGGGCTAAGCTATGATCACCCCTGCAATCTCTGCTTATCAAACTGGAGCAGGCATGATATTGAATAAATCTTGTAATAAACGACAGAAATACTGATAGAGAGATAAAACGCTAAGCCCTTCTCAATAGGAGCATTGTACAGATATTCAAATATATGGGCCCAAATTCAGCTGAACCACATGGTATCACTCTTAAGAATGCTTTAAGATGATGGTACTAATCTACTCTAGTATTTTTCCTTCAGAAGTAGGTTGCACTAGAGAACACTGTTTTCCTTCAAATACTCACCCATCACAGCTGCTTCACACAGACTTTGATTTCCCTGAAAGGACAGACACCTGTCTCAGACGTCACTTCCTACACATGTTTGTGTATAAACTAAGATACCCCAACACCAGGTTTTGAATACATGCTCACTTCCTTGTAGACTATTTAAGCACCTGTCTTTGCATTGTAGAATTTCTGAGAGAATGTGTCAATGGCAGTGGGTAGGTCCAGAGGTTGGCCGGGGAGCTGTAGTAGAAAGTTCAAGATAACTTGTTAGCAGCATCTTTTCTCTTTGCTTCTGATGAACACGCTATTTTACTCACGGTTACAACTCTTCCCTTCCCGCGGCATTTGAAATCTCCTTTCCATATGTCCAATGCTAATATTAAGATTTATTATCTCCCATCTCCCTGAATACACAGGCATACACACATCCATGAAAATTTGCACCATGTTGGTTTTTCAGCAGCTATATTACAAATCTACATTAACTTTACATTCTCAGAATTTTATCATCTGTTTTTCAGTCATTAGTATTTTCTTCCAATTTGATATTTACATAACCTTCTTTTATTTCCCTTTACAGATTTTCTTGTTGTCTGCTCTATTCTTAGGCCAAAGACTGGAATATGGGGAGAGAGAAGATCTCCTTTTCTCTCCTCTCATCCCTACTGCCACATAGCCCACCAATCCAGGTGACATCATCCACAGCACCCGTCATATGTTTTTCTGATAGAGCTTCTGTTCTTTCTCTAAAGCCCTGTTAAGGTGTACATTGCATTAGAGTCTTTCATTTTGCTTCAGTTCTGAATATTTACCCATTTCTTCCCACCAAATTGATAAAAATATCAGCCTCTATCATTTCCTCCTCTCCACAAACGGAGTCTTTCTGTGCTTTTTTCCTCCATGACTAGGCCAACTTGGACCCTGTAAGATACAGGATCAGGCAACAAAACTGTGTTGTCATCCACCCAAAAATGTTCTTATAAAACAAGTAGACATGAACATTTTGAATGCTTTAAATGTAACTGTTTAGTCTAAGTTAATGGGACATACTGGTGTTTTGTTTATTCCACAAATATTCATTGAGCACCTACTATGTGCCAAGAGCTATGCAAAATGGTAGTTATCCAAGAGTGAAAAGAAACTGTTTCGGGGGCACCTGGGTGGCTCAGAAGTTTAAGCCTCTGCCTTCGGCTCAGGTCATGATCTCAGGGTCCTGGGATCGAGTCCCACATCATGCTCTCTGCTCAGCGGGGAGCCTGCTTCCCTCTCTTTCTCTGCCTGCCTCTCTGCCTATTTGTGATCTCTCTCTCTGTCAAATAAATAAATAAAATCTTAAAAAAGAGAAAAGAAAAGAAAAGAAAAGAAACTGTTTTTGCCCTCAAGGAGTTTGACCTAAACATTCATTAGAAAGTGTCAGCATGGTGTGTCTGGGTGGTACAGTGGGTTAAGCTCTGCAACCAGCTCTGCATTTTGGCTGGGGGTTGAGCTCTGTTCGGCATGGATTATCTGCTTGGGACTTTCTCTCCCTCTCCCTCTGCCCCTCCCCTCGGGGCGCATGCTCAGAGGGCGCACTCTCTCACTCAAGTAAATAATATATATAAATAAATCTTTAAGAAAAAAAAGTAAATAAATTAAATCTTTAAGATAGATAAATAAATAAATAAATAAATAAATAAGTGAATAAATAAATAAATAAATAAATCTTTGAGAAAAAAAAGCGCCAGCCTATTTTTGTAAGTCATGTAAAATACGTAAAACTGGATAGGTATTAAGAAAAAAAGAAAATATGGATATTAAATACGTTTGAATTTTACAAGCCAGTTCATCAGGCTTGAAGACAAGATTCTAAAATCAGAATTAAGGTAAAATTTGAATAAAGTAAAAAAAAATTATCCTTTAAGCATTAGAATCTCATCAAGAACTATCATATAGAGCCACAGTCTCCAAGGTATGAGGTTACTCAAACAGAGGGAGGAATAAATAAATAAATAACGTCTTAAAAAAAAAATTAAGCTCCTAAGCTTCTTGGACTGCTACTTTCCACTGTTAGGGATGTACTGTCATGTATGTTATTAAAAATCATTTGGCAAGGGAATGACAGTTTAGAAAATTGATGCTCTAAGGAAAAAACAAACTGTGTATTGTCACCCATGAACAATATGAATAGTGGCACATGCCCTCCAAAGCATATATTTAAAAAATTCTAGGGGACCCTGTGTGGCTCAGTCATTAAGTGGCTGCCTTCGGCTCAGGTCATGATCCCAGAGTCCCGAGATCGAGCCCCGCACCGGGCTCCCTGGTCAGTAGGAAGCCTGCTTCTCCCTCTCTCACTCCCCCTGCTTCTGTTTCCTCTCTTGCCATGTTTCTCTCGGTCAAATAAATAAATAAAATATTTTTTTAAAAAACTCAAAAACATGTATCATTAAGATAATTATTAATGATAGAGATGCTCAGATAAAAAGGCAGATTTCCTGGTTTGTATGACAATTAAGGGATGTCAAATATTTTCACATTAAAAATATATTAGGGACACCTGGCTGGCTCAGTCAATGGAACATGTGATCCCCTTGACCGTCAGAATCAGTGCCACCTCAGAACTTGTTAGAAATGTGAATTGTTGGGAATGCCTGGTTAGCCAGTCAGTTAAGTGTCTGACTTGAGTTTGGCTCAGGTCATGAGACTGAGCCCAGAGGCAGGCTCTGTACTGAGCATGCAACCTGCTTAAGATTCTCTTTCTCCCTCTCCCTCTACCCCTCACTGCCCCCCCAACCCCGCTCTCATGCACAAAAGCACTCTCTAAAAAAAGGGGGGAAATAAATGTAAATAGTTGGGCTTTATCCCAGATCTACTAGACAGAAACTTCGGGAAGGGAGGCAGCAATCGGTACTTTAACAAATCACTTAGAAAGCATCAGAATACATGCTACAATTTGAGAACCACTGTCACAGAGCTTTGTACCTTTTTTACGAGATCTATTACATTCCAGTATTAAGGTTTTAGTTTTACTGTTCTGTGGCTCCCAGGTTGGAAGATTCTATATCATCAGACTATAAATATGCATTAATCATCCTCGTTGCAGTCATCACCAGACTCCTGAATCATTCCTTGCAGATTTACCTCCGGGCTCACTGTCACCCTTGCCAACACTTCTCTGGACATAACTTATAATACTTTCAATATCTATGTAAATGGTCCTTTGCCAGCCCAGGCCTCCAGCGTAATTCACTGCAAGTCCTCCTCTCTGCTTCAGCCGCTCACCCTGTGGGCATGCTATCGATCCTACCGTTACCAATAATTAAAATCCACGTCATTCTCAATCAGCTCACACACTTACTGCCACCCACTTCCTATCTTTCTAACTACCCCTACTCCTACAGCTTTAAATCCCCATAATCACACTGATCCACCGTGATTCCATGGCAATCTGCCTCTCCCATGTCCTGTTTTCCTGTCTCATCAGTTGGATTAGAATTGGTCATTATAATCCATCCATGCACTATTCTCAACACTCTTCATCCTCTCTCTGTGTGTTATTCACCTAGTGAACTCCAACCCTGGTCAAAGCCAATGCTCAGCATGCTCTCTACCTGTGTTGCTGACTTACAGTACTAGAGAAGGAGGTAAAACCACACTGACCCATCTCATTCTCAGTACTTAACTACTGGACCTCAACAGAATGTGGCAGTCATGACATGTTCTCTTAACCCATTCATTCCTCCAGTCTTCTAGATGACGCCTTCACACCTTCAGCTCCCTCTACAAATGTCAACAGCTCCTGCCCAATCCTTACTTTCATCCTGCTAAGTGCCTTGACTCTTATTTCACTGAGAGAACAAAAGCAAGTTAAACAGAGCTTGCAAAAGAACCTGCCAACAGCTCTATGTCATTTCCTGTGCTTCTGTCCTCTTGTTAGGAACTCACTCCCTTACAGAAAATCTGAACAGAGTTGTGTCTATATGCTGCCTCAAAATTTTCTCCTCCCATTATCTTTTTTACCCTTTGGCTTTGCCCTATGGATCCACTGAAGCTACTCTTGCCAAAGTCCTCTGTGACAACTTCCTCTTACTTGCCCTGTGAGCAGCACTGTACACAGTTCACCACTCCCTTCTGTCTGATATATTTTTGTCACTTGCCTTCCAGGACACCATATACCTCTGGTTCACCTTGTACTTCACTAACTGCTTCTCAGATTTTACTGGTTCCTTCTCATATCCCCAACATCTGAACAAAGGGGGAGCCCAGGCCTCAGACTTGGACCCTTTCTCTTATCAGTCTAACTTTACTCACAAGTTTTCTACTCCAGCTTGAATTCCAAAGTCTACATCCATCTGCTCAGACATCCAAACTTGATTGTTTAATAGAGAACCTATAGTCCGACTGGTCAGCAACATTTGACACAAAATGGCTCAGGCTGCTGTGGGGAGAAAAGTGCTCAAGGGGAACAAGAAATGATAGAGGGACACTAGTGAGAAAGTTAAGGTAGTGATCCAGGTAAAAAGTAATATTGATATGAGTTCTAGCCGTGGCGACAGAGCTGAAAATAAGTGGACTCATTAAAAATTATCTCAAAGGTTGAGTCAAAGGACTTGATGAGGGATTGGATGGAGGTGGCGAGAAAGAGAGAAATTATTGTAAAGACATTATCTCCTTGTATTCAAGGTCATGACAAACTCTCAGAAAAATGAACCAAATTATCCTGTAGGAATATAGTTCAGAAGTATAGTGAAATGTTACTAACTTTCTAAGGCCAATTATTTTCTAACAATCAATTTCCTGACAAAGTTCTATTTTTTATGTAATGCCCACTAATTGCTTAACCAGCCAGTAGCAGATGCAAAACTTCATCAGGAGAAAAGTTTCACATATAAATATGTGACTACCTGATAAAAAAGGAACTCTGGGCAGACTCAGGAAATGGATAATAAGCTCATGTCTGCAATGAAGGCAGAATCCAGAGCTGTGATCACTATACCTGAGTTCCAATACATCTGCCTCTAAACATAAAACTGTTTCCTGTATACAAGGTAAAGGGGCAGTAAATGCTTATGGACTGATTATCTCAAGCTGAATGCAACCAAATTTTAGATGGCACACTAAGAATTCTGAAATCACTTTTTTTTCTCTTTTTATGGGGGCAAAAATAAACCTAGCTCACATTTATTGCTTATTGGTGGCCTGTTTGTTCTACCACGACATCCCCTAATTCTTCATAAACATAGAACTGAGCTCTCCTTTGATCTTTACAAAAAGTACTTGGAGGAGGAGGCGAGGGAGGGACACTTCTTTCATTGAAACAGAAGGAAAGAGGAAGGTGATGGCCACAGAAATAGGCATGTTATGGATTGCTCATGGGAAAATGAGGGCGTATCATCTGATTCCTTCCTTTCTTAACAAACTAGGGTGAAGGAGAAGGAGAAGTGGGAGAAAGGGAGAAGGCTAAAAGAGAGAGGGAAGTGTGTGAAACAATTAAAGAGAGTGAGAGGGTGAGAGAGGAACTTATTAAGAAAATCCTTATTTGTTTGCAAATGGTAATGTAGTTGTGATTCAAAGTAAAGCATGGTTTTGCAATGTTAAAAAAAAGAGAAAATCCTTATTTGTAGAAAGGAAAATGGAAATATTCTAGATTGACCAAAGTACTGCTTGCTACCCTGGGTTCATATTTCATATTTCTGTGTCCACAGTAAAAGATCTATGCAGAGTTTAGGCATTGAGGAAATCATGTGCTGTGTAAACAAACTAAATGTAAACTTTTATCTTAAAATTATAAGATTTTAGGTTTATTACTTTGAAACAAATAGCTACCTATTAGCTGTGTTGAAAACAATAAGGAAAAAAATTAATCGACAGGAATTCTGTTAATTGTCACTTAAGCAAAACCACTTCCTTTCTTTGAAATCCAGCTGGAAATGTTCACAGGGCAAGGAGTTTGCTGCAAAGGCAAGGTACAAACACTCATTACAAGACAAACAGAGGAAATTATTCCATCATAAATCTGTCGGTCATGAAAACAGCCCATTCAGACCCTTGCAAAGCCCTTATCTGCCCACTGGCTCTCCTCCTCTGGCTCTATCTCTTTCCTCTCCTCAAGAAGGGGCAGACATTTAGTCATCGGAATCACAGGAACTTGAAATGTGGGAGGGGCATTGAAATTCCTCTGGCTCAGGACTCTCCATATGTTCGCCTTCCTTTTATATAAATCATAGGGATGGCAAACCATAAGAGATCTTAACTCTGGGAAATAAAATGAGGGCTACTGGAGGGGAAGGAAGTGCGGGGGATGAGATAACTGGGTGATGGACATTTAGGAGAACATGTGATGTAATGAGCATTGGGTGTTTTTAAGACTGATGAATCACTGAACTCTACATCTGAAAGTAATAATACACTATATGTTAATTAATTGAATTTAAATGAAAAAAATTTTAAAAGTCATAAGGAGTTAGTGCCCAGAAGTCTCCTATGAAAGAAGTCGATAGCTCTGTAGGGCAGCCACTGAGGGCTGGACAGCTCTTCCTTCCATTGAACTGAACTCATTTCCGTGATGTGTAGCTGGACACAATTATCCAGATAATGTAGATAATCCAGATAATGTAGCTCCTTTCCGAGTTTACCTTTTTATAGGTTTTCACGACTAATGCTTATTCCATATGCTGCCCCTTCAAAAAGGGAAGATAGCAATCATACATACACTCTCCTGACTTCTTTTCTCTAGTAAAAAAAATTCTTATTTTTATTTCTATTTCCTCTTTCTTATGTTCTTTGAGGATATTTCTTTGACTGCGCCACTGTTTGATTATATTTTCAAGTGTACTATTTAGAGCTGGGCACAATTATATGTCTGATAAGGAAGACTAGAGTGAAACTATAACCTTTCCTTTGAAGTATTCTATTTATTGCTTGCTATGTGATTAACATAGTCATTACATGTTATCAAATGATATTTCATTCCAAATATTAATGTGTCCAATGATCCAATAGCTTTTAGTGGTAACGTCACACTGCTGACTCATTGGCGCTCACCGAACAATGGTCCTTTAAAGAGATCCATGCCCTCATCCCTGGAGCCTGTGAGTATGTTACCTTATATGGCAAAAAGAACTTTGCTGATGCCATTGAGTGAAGGATCTTGAAAAGGGGAAATGATTCTGGATGATCGATGTAATCTCAAGGGTTCTCAGAAGAAGGAGGCAGGAGGGCCAGAGTCTGAGAGGGAGTTATGACAACAGAAGCAGGGGTCAGAGAGATGCAGGGCCACAGAACAAGATGTGTGGGCAGTCCCTAGGAGCTGGAACCATCAAAGGAACATATTCTCCCCAAGAGCCCCAGAAGAAACATAGCCCTACTAAATCATTTTGGACTGCTGACCTCCATCACTGTGGGAGAATGAATTCCTACTCTTTTAAGCCAATCAGCTTGTGACAGTTTTTATATAGCAGAAATAGGAAACGAACGCACTCAGATTTAGCTTACATTAATATAGGTCTTGTTCATAAATACTATGGCAAAACTCCATATGACATTTACATGTTTGGTTTTATGGATGTAAAAACAGAACCCTTAACCATGCTGATATCAATTTATTTTGCTTTCTTCATCTCATCCCTTCAACTATCAAGAATTTATTAAAACCCGATCATGATATCCAAATGTGTATAATCCTTCTATCTTCATGGACTCTACAGATATTTTCACAAGCATTTCTTTCTCTATCATGAATCAAATCACCAAGCAAAATATTTATTAGGGGAAGTCAAGAGAAAAAAACAAGAAAGACGTACCTCTCTCCTGATTTTGGAAATTATTTATCAATTATTGTATCTCGCTCCACCTACATTTTTCAATTGTATCTGAAAGAATCCATGAAGCTTTAACAAAGGCCTTGAACTGGTTCACACTTTTCTGATAGTAATTCTATTTTTTTTTGAGATTTTATTTATTTGACAGAGAAACATAGCTAGAGAGGGAACACAAGCAGAGAAAGTGAGAGAGGGAGAAGCAGGCTTCCCGCCCAGCTGGGAGAACGATGCGGGGCTCGATCTTAGAATTCTGGGATCATGATCGGAGCCGAAGGCAGATGCCCAACAACTGAGCCATCCAGGGACCCCTGAGGGTAATTCTACTGAAGGAGAATTAACTTGCTCTTTGTGAATCTGTGCTGGTTTCTAGCAACTACAGCTTTCTTTTCTAAGTGCTCATAAGTCACTCGTTTATTAATATAATCAAGAATTTTGCCCGGGACCCATGATGCATTCATAGGCTTCAGTTTGGTGAGGGTAAGTACTGGGGTGCCTGGGTGGCTCAGTTGGTTAAGCGACTGCCTTCGGCTCAGGTCATGATCCTGGAGACCCGGGATCGAGCCCCACATCAGGCTCTCTGCTCAGCCAGAAGCCTGCTTCTCCCTCTCTCACTCCCCCTGCTTGTGTTCCCTCTCTTGCTGTGTTTCTCTCTGTCAAATAGATAAATAAAATCTTTAAAAAAAAATGATGAGTGTAAGTACTTAACATATTCTTTCTTAGTAATAAGTTACAAAATAGCTGCACATTGTTTCTTCAAAAATTATATCCATGTACCTCTCAGATGAAGTGTCTTTTGGCCATTTCGAGGGAAGGGGACTGTTTATTTCCTTATTAATTTTCAAAGTCCTTTCTAATATTCCACACACAAGTATTTGTTGAATAAGTGATTTACAAAACTTTCCCATTTATACTTGTCTTTTCATTCACTTTATAATGTCTTTCACAGAGTACAAGTTTCATATTTGATAAAGTGTAATTGGCCAGGTTTTTCTTTTCAAAACAGTGCCTTCGGTTTTACCTCTAGAAACTCCTTCCTGTCTATCCTCTTTCCTGATCCTTGTGCCTGAACAAGAGGCTTCAGGAGCTCTCCTCTGCCCACAGTGATGTCCACATGCCTGTTTCAGATAATCCTGAATTATGCTGGGCAATGCAACATTTTTAAAAATAAGTAAATTAACTGCCATTTTCATGTTCCTCCAAACTCTGGTCTTCTTCCCCAATCTGTTCTTACTTATTTTTCAGAATCCTCAGGTAGCTGCTTCATGCAGTGTTACAGCTGCACACAGTGGGAGACACAGGTAGTATGCTTGCTGCATTCATCTCAGAACCGGAACCATGATGCCATTTTTTAAAAATATCTAACTCTCAGTAGGTCAGTGCCGGTTTCCCCCCGCCTCCTCTTTCTTACTCGCTGGCTCGGCAACTGGAGGTTTAATTACAGAGACGATGATAGCATCTGCTGTCGCTGACGCTAAGGTGTGGTGCCACTTCTCTACCTGCCATCCCCAGTCTTTGGTGTTCAAGTTCATTTTAAGATAAATAATAGACATCGTGATGTACCACCCATAAATACTGCACTATCAACATTTAGAGAGGATGCTTTTCTACATGATCATAATATCGTTACCCCACCCTAATGTAATTAACAATAATCCCTTACGACCTAGATTTCATCCCAATTTTTTCAATTGTCCCCAATATTCAACTGACCAAATCTTAATATTTTAGAGGATGGTAACTTTGCAGAGGCAATGTCAGCTGGCATTCAGGAAAGTGAAAATAAAATACCTTCTCGATGCCCATATGTCTTATCTCACATATCTCTCCCATAATGTTGCCCTTACTGGCATTTTGATCTCCAACAAGAATCTGAAACAGAGAACACAAGTAATTTGCAAAACTTTTTGTAGATGATCAAGGAATGATTCATTTTTTAGCCTAAATCCGTTATTAGTGAAAGTTCATTATATGTTGAGTTAAAAATACTTCTTTATTGTGGTATGTTTCCATCTGCCAATGATGACCTATTAGTGGGTTAGGAAATCAGTTTACTAGATCTGGACCTGCATCTTTTATTTTTTTTATTTTTTAAAATATTTTATTTATTTGACAGGGAGGAACACAACTAGAGAGGGAACACAAGCAAGGGGAGAGTTCCCCAAGTGGGGGAGCTCAATGCAGGGCTTGATCCTGGGACTCCGGGATCATGACCTGAGCTGAAGGCAGACACTTAATGACTGTGCCACCCACGAACCCCTGGACCAGCATCTTTTTAAAAAACAAGTCAAATAGAATAGAAACTTCCAAAGCACATCCCATATAGTAAAGTGTTTTATGACATTTTGTTTCAGTTCTCTGTATATAAATATATGTGTTGTGAGTTGCAATAGAAATATATCCCTTATGATAAGCTGTGGTCCAGAATTTTGAAAGCCTCGTATCATAGACAATCCAAAGGGGCCTTGTATCTTAAAGGGCTATCCCCTTTTCCAAAATCTATAGAGAATGCTTGGATCCAGGACCCAGTCTTTCCTTCTTCCTTTTAACTCTGGTTGACATGAGATTTCCCAAGGATTTAAATAACTGGACAGTGGGGATGGTCAGCAGTGCATTCACCAACTGGCTGGGCTTCCCCTCATGTAAGGCTAATACTGTGGAATCAGATGGTGTTACCACAGGGAGAACACAAGGGATATAGGCAGGAGTCAGGAAAGAGAGCAGGAAACAGAAAGGGACACAGGTATGAAGCCTTAAGCCAACAATCCTATGCATAAATCACCATACGTGAGAGCAAAGCCTAGAACAAGTCAGACCATGCTACAGTACAAACCAGTGAACGACACACGGAGACACTGCAGGTAGTGGGTGAGGGCCTGGGCCCTAGGACCTGAGCCTCTGAGATCTAATTCCTGTTCTCTTCTCACTAGTAGTGTGCCCTTGGGAAAGTGAACCTCTCTGACTCATTATCATCACCTATAAACTAGAAGGAAAAGAGCTATCATCTCACACGGCTGTCGTGAGGATTAAATGAGTCAGTACATGTACAAAGTTGGTACCTAGCTTCCAGCAAATAAGAGAGTCAATGAAAGTCATCCTATTTTTCAAGGATTTGTAGAGGTGAAAGGGAAAGTAGAGAGCAATAAGGAGATGACTATATAAAGCAAAATACAATGCCTTTCAAATGTAATCAGAATATTTTCATTACATGGGTAGAATTCAATATCAGGACAGTCCCACAATGGCTTATACCATTTTTTAAAAAGATTTTATTTATTTATTTGACAGAGAGAGAGATCACAAGTAGGCAGAGAGGCAGGCGGAGAGAGAGGAGGAAGCAGGCTCCCTGCTGAGCAGAAAGCCTGATGTGGCCTGGATCCCAGGACCCTGGGATCATGACCTGAGCCGAAGGCAGAGGCTTTAACCCACTGAGCCACCCAGGTGCCCAGGACTTATACCATTTTATTCTTTGGTCAATCTGTCAATTACTCATCATATTAACCTGGTGAAGTTATGTTCATTGAAATCATGATATGCAGAGATAAATGAGAAATTAATCCTGAGTGGTGGAATCAAATATCAATTATCTAATAGTAGTGTCTGTATCTAATCAATATTCATCCCTCATGCTGTGTGTTGTCTTCTCCACGTGGACACCAGCTATCTGGGGCAGGAAGGGCTCAGGCAAGCAGAGCAAGGAGAGCATAGGAAGGAGTGTGGACTGCACAGTGGGATGGCAGCAACTGGCTAAGAATTTCTTGGTGTTAGAGGATACGTGGTTCCAAAAGATGGGTCCCAGATTCTAGCCAAAGACACTGGGCAAATGAAAAGAGTGGTTATGCGTTAAGGAAGCGTGTGTTACCAGCAAGCACACAAGTCCTAGAGGGGAATGCTGTTGTACAATCTCAGCCTGTGGGTGAGCAGTTATCCACCCCTTCCCCATTAAGGATAAGTTTGCCTTTCCACCCTAACTAAGGAGAGTTAACAGGTAGATGATGTTTTGTCACAGCTCGGCAAACATGATTTTCCCGGGGCACCTGGGTGGCTCAGAGGGTTAAGCCTCTGCCTTCGGTTCAGGTCATGATCTCAGGGTCCTCGGATTGAGCCCTACCTACATCGGGCTCTCTGCTCAGCAGGGTGCCTGCTTCCCCTTCTTTGTCTGCTCTCTATTTGTGATCTCTCTCTCGGTCAAATAAAGAAATAAAATCTTTTAAAACAAAACAAAACATTGTTTTCCCGACCTCCCAAAGTATGAAAGAGTAGACAAAGCAAACTTTTAATCCTCTTTCTTTTTCTTCTCTATCCCCTTCATCAAATCACTACATATATAAATCTGATTGAAAAACAATGCTGATCTGGGCGCCTGGAGGCTCAGTTGGTAAGCAACTGCCATGGCTCAGGTCATGATCCTGGAGTCCTGTGATCGAGTACTGCATCGGGCTCCCAGCTCCATAGGGAGTCTGCTTCTCCCTCTGACCTTCTCCCTTCTCCTGCTCTCTCTCACTCTCTCTCTTTGTCTCAAATAAATAAGATATTTTAAAAAAGAAAAAAAGAAAAACAATGCTGATCATATTTTATGTCTAACTGGTCATAGACCATAACATGGCCACTTCTTATGTCCTTTTAAGTAGGCTCCACACCCAGGGAATAGCCAAGACAGGGCTTGAATTTATGACCCTGAGATCAAGGCCTGAGCTGAGCTCAAGAGTCAGACACCTAATCGACTGAGCCAGCCAGGCGCCCCTTCTATATGTATGAATTACAAACAAATGTTCTTGGTTTATTTTTTTTAAAGATTTTAAAATTTATTTGACAGAGAGAGAGATAGCAAGAGCGGGAACACAAGCAGGGGGAGTGGGAGAGGGAGAAGCAGGCTTCCTGCTGAGCAGGGAGCCCAATGCTGGGCTTCATCCCAGGACCCCAGGATCATGACCCTGAGCTGAAAGCAGACGCTTAACAACTGAGCCACCCAGGTGCCCCTGTCTTTGGTTTCTAATAGTATTTTAAAAGTAAACCTTTTCTAGAATTCTTAAGGACATTATTCAATTTTATCTTATATTTTATAAATTAGATGATGGTATTCCAATTTCATTCTTGATTTTACGTTTTTTTTTTTCATTTTAACAGTTTTTATTTAAAGTCGTATGTAAGATGACTTTATTCCTGCATTTTCTCAATTATTTCTTCCTTTGATTTGCCCTGTTCCATTCCTACTTGGCGAGATTGACTTAACATTCAGGGCGTTTTGCAGTTTTTGTCCAGTCATAGAACAGCGCCAGCACCCCTGGTAGGATGAATGCCCACATGGACACTATGCCTTTTCCTTCTCCCGCTGCACTTGTTCAGTGTAGATGACATATTTCTTCCTGTAAACCTGGATTACTTTGCCAATTTACTGACCTTTGTAGTGTCCTTGCACAACCTGGACTTCATCACCCTTTCAAGTGGACATGGGTTGAACATTCTAGTTTTGTCTCAGCTCTTTGGAAAGAAGAGAAGGCATAATCTTCCTGTGAATGTGGGAAAGTGCTTTGAAACAACTTTTATTGTTCTTGCTATGGTCAGAAGTCACAAAGGGATTGAGCTTCATTTTTGGCTGCTAGCACTTCCTTAATTTTTACTTTTTTTTAAGATTTACTTATTTTTATTTTAGGGACAGAAAGAGAGAACACATGTGCATAAGCAGAGGGGGGCAGAGAGAGAGGAAAAGGGAAAGAGCCTCAAGCAGACTCCCTGCAGAGCAAGGAGCCCTACATGGGCTGGATCCCACGACCCTGAGACCTTGACCCCAAGACCATGACCTGAGCCAAAATCAAAAGTTGGATGTTCAACCAATTGAGCCACCCAGGCTCCCCTTTAATTTTTACTTTTAAATGCAAGTATAAGCTCTGAGCCCTTGAGAGGACTGGCTACACATAGATTAAGCTGTTCACTTTTCTGACTCTTCTTTCCCGAGATCATTGCTCAAATGGAGTCCCTTCTGACAACCTTTTATGGTCACTATCCCCACAGGGTCAATCCCTAATTTGTCAGTATCCTAACAAATCTAGAGTCCAGAGGAAAGGAAGATGGGGAGTGCATTTCTCATGAATGCATGACTATTGATATAGAGTATGCCTCCAGTATTTATGGTTTGAAAGAAACCAACCATAATGTGAAATCCTATTGTATAATAACCATTGTTAATAACCAACTCTTAGAAATGGCTAACTTATGGAAAGAGGAATAATTAAGCCAATTAAATATTGTTCTCATGACAAATAATGAAGATTGCTTCCCTAAAGCCAACATCCACATTTCAAGTAGTTTAATAGGATAGAGTTTTAAAAGAACACTTTTTGAACAAATAATGGGAGAGGGGAAAAATGTCTAGTAGAAAAGAGCATTGTCTAGGAATATAATATTTGGTTGATCACAAGCTGAGTACATTTCATTTACTTTTCACAGAGTTCTATCATAGGATTGTTAGGTCAGTGAGACAGCTTTCCTTTATCAAATTACAGCGGTAACGCCACACCTCAGTATCGTATTACATGTTACACATTTTTGTTGCTAAATTACATAAGAAATACTGGTATTTTTCTTACTCTCTGGTGCATCATGTTGGGCCTCATCTCTCTTTCCCACCTTCATGCTTTTTCCTGATAGAAGTCCTGGTTTATTTAAAAGTGCCAGCTTACTGCCTAATTTCACAAAGGAGAAAACAAAAACTTAATTAGAAATAAAATAACAAACTCTAAAAGGTTCTCATTAGATCTTTCCTTTTATAATTTAAAAAGACATAGGCTAATCACGTCATTTCTCTTGAATTTTCTTTTTTTCACAAAATAGTATTTTTCTGTACCTCCTCTTCTGGTTTAACAGGAAATGTCTCCACACAATGATTATATTTTCTATCCGTTGGTCTGCCTTGATTGCGTTCAACCCAGGTGGGTGGCTTTTTTTTTTTTTTTTTTTTCAGAAGTTCAAATTGAGTACTGGCTTCTCTCACATAGAAACCACAAGTCTCGGGTGCCTGGGTGGCTCAGTGGGTTAATGCCTCTGCTTTCAGCTCAGGTCATGATCTCAGGGTCCTGGGATCAAGGCCCACATCGGGCTCTCTGCTCAGCAGGGAGCCTGCTTCCTCCTCTCTGCCTCTCTGCCTACTTGTGCTCTCTCTCTCTGTCAAATAAATAAATAAAATCTTAAAAAAAAAAAAAAAAAAAGAAACCACAAGTCTCAGTTTCTCCTAAGTCAAGAAAAAATGCTTCTCTTCATTTTATCAGTGGTTTTCTGACAAACTGAGTATTTCGTGATCTTTCTGTTTCATAAACTTGACCATGTTAGTTACCATTAACCCACGGAACTGGCCAAAACCTACCCATAGTACCTGTGTCGGTCATGAAGTAATTTCTGCCAGGAGGCTACCATGTTCAGGGATATTTTGAACAATGAATGGAATCTATTATCTGCAATAGGGGCTCCTCTCTGTCAGTAGTGGGAACAATTTGAAGACCCATATGAGTTTCCACGTTTGGCCCAGATTCACCCCAACGGTGTCATCCATTGGTGAATCCCACATGCCTGATCCTGGAATCTGTCCCAATTCAGTGAAAATAATATGATGAGGGGACAGGCTCCAAGACACCTCATGCAGGAATCTTCTAAAATCTCTCTGGAGAAGGCATTTGGAGAAACTGTAAGCCACTAGTGTGGGAGAACCTAACATTAGATCAGATGTGACCACCTCAGTTCAGATCCTGGTTCTGCCACTTGCAACTCTGTGACTTTGGACACATTACTTAACCTCTCTGTGCCTCAGTTCTTTTGTGGACTGGTTATTCACTGTCCTTTGGCCCCATACTGAGCCTCACGGCAACTCATACTTCAAGTCTGTATCACTGAGATTCCCTTGATGTCAGCCTTCTAGTTGTTCCAGTCAAAGGGAAATTGGAAGGTGGAAGGGAGTATTAGAGTATTAGTTCCCCCAACACCTCACCAACCCCTGAGCTGCTCTCTCTCTCTCTTCACCTGCTACCCCTGCCTCCACACTCTGGGGCTCTGGCCACATCCCTCCATGACTACAGATGGCTTCTTAGAGCAGCTCTTCCTAGAGAGCTCTTCATCAGGCTCCAGTTACACTATTTCCCTGCTTGCCTTTCAGCCTGTGAGTTGGAATAGCATCCAACTGCAGCTAGTTTGTTTGGTGCCTCAAGATTCCTGATTGATTCCCCTATTTCTGCTTACACATCTACAAATAGTTTCTTCTTTAACTTCTCTTCAGAAATCCATCTATGTGTGCCTCCTCTTTCTTGCTATGGCCTTGACTAACATACCTCATGGGACTGTTGTAAGGATTGAATAAATGATTACATATGAAGTCCTTCGAACAGCACAGGGAGGAGATTCAAGGTTATTTATTAGTTGCTGTTGCCACTAGAGCTGCCTTGTCTTTCTTTCCTGTCCATCCTGGGAGACACATTACTGAGGCTGCCTTGCTCCAGAAAGCCTCAGGCATCTGGAGGCCCTTCACCAGCTTCCCTCCAAGAGGATATTAGCACGAGCTAATGGGTGGGAAATCCAGAACAAAACTGGCTCAGGTACAGATAGAAAAATCAACAGGCAGGGGAATGGGAGGAGCCCGAGGAGCATCAGAGGGTCCGAACATGTAAACTCAGTAATTCTGGCAATTGAAAGAAGAGTCTTTGTTTGAGAGGATACATTGAGGGTAGGGGCAGAGAGCAAAGGAGGATCAAATATCTAAGACAAACTTCATGTACCTCACAATTTGGCCAAGGGCCAGCTGTTTTCCAAGTTTCTGAAGACCAGGTGGAGTTAAGTGTTTGGGACTAATAGGATCTTATCTAAAAGCTTGCCAGCTGGCAGAATTCATGCTCACATATTTATACTGGTGAAATCTAGTTCAGACAGGAACTGAGGACATTCTTAATTAATAGGACTCAGGACCTACCTAAAGGATTAAGAGGCTGTTTACAGTAAAGGATGACATACAGGCATTCAGGACAGCCTGACAAGATTCAAAATGAGCTCTGTGATGTTCTAATTGTGCAGCACTGGGCAAAGTCACTCAGGCTTGCTAAGCCACAAATTTTTAGTCTGTAAAACTGTTAATAACAGATCCTACCCTGAAAGTTGTAAGGAGAAATAAATCAGGAAATTTTGATGCAGTGTTTTACATAGCACCTGACATATAAGGCTCAAAAATGGTTGCCCTTCTACCTGTCATCGTCAGGGTGATCTCCATCATGGTTCCTGATGGTCAACTGGTGAAAATCTTGCAGGCACAAGTTAATGAAAGAGTAACTGAACTTATAAGGTATCATAAAAGAAATGGAAGTTATACTGTAAGATGGTATCAAATTAACCAGTTTACTTTTTCTCCTTTTGTCATAATAACAGATGTATAAAATCCAGACCCAGGAAAACTGGACTTGTTAGCTAAACCTCAGATGTATTTTCTATTTAGAATAGTGATTTAAAAATCAGGTGCTACAGAAACAAACTGAGGGACTTGGAGGGAGGAAGGTGGAGGGATGGGAGAGCCTGCTGGTGGGTACTGGGGGCACCTAAAGCGTGGAGCACTGGGTGTGGGGAATGGGGAATGAATCTTGGAACACTGGAAGAAAAAAATTTTAGTAACAATAAAAAATAAAAAAAAGACAAGAAAGAAAAAAAATAAAAAAATAAAAGTCAGGTGCTAAATTCAGACCAATCTGAGTTCAAATCCCAGCTCTGGGAGTAAGAGCTGGGGAGACTTTAAGAGCTTAAGAGCTGTTTGACCTGTGGTCAACTTACTTTATCTCATTAAGCTTCAGTTTTCTCATCTATAAAATGGAAGAAATAATAATTCCTTCCTCATAGTATAGTGATGAATATTGAGATGATTCATGCAAACCTCTCATTAGTTTATTTCCAACAGAAGAAAGTTGTGAGAGTTCAAGTGATAAGTAAAGTAGAAGATATCACTAAGAACGTTTCGGAGATATTACAACAGAAAATTCTGCCATATTGGGGATTAACTGGAAAAGGGCATGAGGCTGATTTGGGGGCGTGATAAAAATGTTAAATTCTTGCCTTGGGTGGTAGTTGAATGGGTGTATAGAATTGCTGAACTCATTGAATTGAATACTTAAGAACTTTTCATTTTATTGTATGAAAATTATGCTTCAATTAAAAAAAATAGTTATGAATTCTGCTCTTCACCTAAGATTTTATCCCATCCAATTCTTTTTTTTTTTAAGTGGCTGGTTTGTTTGTTTGTTTTTAAGATTGTATTTATTTATTTGACAGAGAAAGACAATCAAGAGCAGGCAGAAAGGCAGGCAGAGGGGCAGGCAGAGAGAGAGGAGGAAGCAGGCTCCCTGCCAAGCAGAGAGCCGGATGCGGGCCTCGATCCCAGGACCCTGAGATCATGACCTGAGCTGAAGGCAGAGGCTTTAACCCACTGAGCCACCCAGGCGCCCTCCCATCCAATTCTTTATGTGAAGCTGGGAGAATATCACTGATAACATCCATTTAAAGAAGAGGAGAGGGGGATGCTATTGTCCGCATTGTGCACAAAGGCTCTCTGTCACCAAAGGTACTCTTTCTATTCAAAGCTCATTTGCTAGAAATGAGTGAGGCAATAGAAGACCCTAGTCATGAGTATTGTTCATCAGATCCATGAATGTATCCATGAGAGTATGAATCCATGAGACTATGAGAGGACGTACCTGCACTGATCTTACTTAGGGCTTATATCTATCACTGACTAAATAAATGGCTAGGGCAAAATCACACCTGTTACCCAATAGGTGTTTGTACATATTGCAAAGTGTTTATTAACAGTGGCTCTAGTCTTGCTGTTACAAGAGTAAGGCATGCATACCAATGAAGGAAAGGACGAATGCATGGAGATGCATGAATGAACAAACAAGCATTTATTTAGTGACTATCATGCATCACCTTGACTATTTAATGTAATTTAAATCTTTTTTTAGGGACTTATTTATTTGAGGGAGAGAGCACGTGCATGCACATGCAAGCAGGGGCAGATGGGGGGAAGGGAGAAAGAAGTTCTAGTATATTACCTGTTGAGTGTGGAGCAAAGAGCCACCCTTCCACCCCTCAAACCTTGATCCCATGACCCCGAGATCATGACCCAAGCCAAAACCAAGAGTCTCAAGAGTCAGACGCCCAACCCACTTACCCACCCAGGCACCCCTAAAGTAATTTAAATTGTATTAAAAACCCTGGGGTATAGGGTTGCTGTGTTATGGGAAAAAAATAATTAAAAAAATTTTAAAAATGAAAAAATTTTTAGATGGAGTTATTATTCCCACTTTACAAATGAGAAAAGCCAGGCTTAGAAGGTGAAGTGATTATTAGCCTAGGTAGGGTTCCACAGTCTGATCATAGCAGAAGTGAATCCCGTATAAGCTGATTAAATCCTAAATAATTTCTATTTGTTACAAATAATATTTTTTCTTAAGAGCTCCTGCGTATTTTTTAGAGCTTATATGCATTATTTAGTATGCATCAAAATATTTAGCCTTTCTTTCTTTTTTTTTTATTGTTACTAAAATTTTTTTTATCCAGTGTTCCAAGATTCATTCCCCATTCCCCACACCCAGTGCTCCACGCTTTAGGTGTCCCCAGTACCCACCACCAGGCTCTCCCATCCCTCCACCCTCCTCCCTCCAAGTCCCTCAGTTTGTTTCTGTGTCCAAAGTCTCTGTTGTTACATTTCCCTCCCTAGATTACCCTAGTTCCCATTTACTTTCCTTCTCCCACTGTCCTCCAGTTTACCCCTCATGCACCGCAAGTAAGTGAAACCATGTGATACTTGACTTTCTCTGCTTGGCTTATTTCACTCAGCGTAATCTCTTCCAGTCCAGTCCATGTTGCTACAAAAGTTGGATATTCGTCCTTTCTGATGGAGGCATAGTATTCCATTGTATATATGTACCACATCTTCTTTATCCATTCGTCTGTTGATGGGCACCTTGACTCTTTCCACAGTTTTAGCCTTTCTTTCAAATGCCATTCCAGCTACCTCTGTTTGGGGAATTGATCAGTAGAAAGCTGTGAGGTAGAATACACTTACAAAGTGTTAGTCATTGTTTCCCCCCCAAATTTTCTCTACTTCCTCATTTTTACCCTTTTTCAAACAACAGATAGGTAATTCTGAGTTCTGCTACCCTCTGCAGACTAGAGTAACAGAAAGAAGAGAAAAAGAATGAACTTCTTTTGGCATGTAAGTCTTCAAAGTCAGAGCCAATGGGAATGGGAAATAAGGAGGACATAAATAAGATGTAGAAGTTTACTCAGTAATTTAGAGAATAAGTTCCCACCCAAGATGAAGCAAAGATTTCCCAGGTGTGGTGGAAGGAGATGTGTTAGAGAGAAGTCAGAACGTAAAAGCTAATATACTCTCTGAGCAGGGGCTATCCCTTCTTCTCTCCATTCAAGGGTCAGATAGGAAGAGGGGATTACTGATGCTCCAGATGGGTTTGTGGATTCTCAGATCAAAGAGAAAGAGCAAGAATGGCCTCCAAGAGAAATGACTCTGAGGTGTGGCCAACAGCTGATAGGAGGGGGTAGTCCCTGTGGGAACCATAGTGGCAAGGGGTATTATATTTCCAGGATTGGCTGTCACAGTGGGTTCCAACATGGATGATGACAGCCAGAGACCAGACTCAAACCCTATAACCCCCATGCCCCACCTCTTGTCACTTGGAACATGCTTCAGAAATTAGAGGCCACTCTGGGAAGTGTGGGAGGAAATCATCAATTTAGCCCAATTTAGCAGAGATCAATTTCTGCTGCCTTGGAGGAATGAGGGCTCAAAACAGAAATTAGGTTAGAAAAAGATAAACATAGATTTCTCGTACAGTGAAGTTTGTGGACCCGCACTCATTCTGCCACGGTTGTGTTATAGATGTGATGGATAGAGTCATACCTCAGATCAGATGGAGAAGGGAATGGTACTTGAAGCTTGCAAATAGAAATCTAGAGGAAAAAGGGATTCCTTTAAGACAAAGGCATTAAGCCCATGCTTAATGCTATCCCATTTACTGAGGTCATCCTATTTGTATAGCCTCAAGTTTATTATTCCTTGAAACATCCTGGGCCTTATTCTTCATAAGTTATGTGACCTTCTGCTCACACCCTTTGGAATCTCTGATCACATTAAGCTTTTGTCCTGGGACTTGTTTATTTTGAGACAGAAGTTTTTAAGGTGAGAGTCACTTTTTGATTAAATTCTTGGCAAAAATCCTCCTGCTCAACATGAACTAGAATACTCTTTTCAGGGCTCTCCACTCCATAGCAGGAATTTGTACTTACATATGCAACCTTCTGTAGTTATGTTTAGTTTATATAGTATAGGGACATACATCACCCATCCAGACCTAATACAGGGATGACCATCCAGAGAAGGCAAAAACTAATTGGGGGAGGGGAGGTGACCACCAACACGATGGGGGGAAAATTGTCATTTTAATCTTTGGAGACTTAATAGCTCAACCCGACAGGTGGGTGGGTGGGAAACAAAGAGGCAATGGAAGCAAAGAAACCTGTTACAAGGCTAGTTCAGTGGTTGAGGAAATAGGTAATGGTGTTTTGGACTAAGATGGTAATGTTGAGACATACTTGATTTGGGACTATGCTACATTTGGAAAGTAAGAACCAGTAAGACTTGGATATAGGACGTAAGATGCAGAAAAGGGTCAGGTTTGATTCCTGTGCAAGCCTGGACACTTACCTGGAATTTCCTGTGGCTGGACAAAATGTGCCTGGAGGTAAGTTTAAAAACTGGAATTGCCCAACTAGAAACCAAACAAGGGGGAAAAAAAAAAAGGGAATCTTGAATGAATATCTTTTTAACTTAGTGAAAATTGAACCTGTCATGGAATCAGCAACAATAAAAACCTCAGGATGCTCAGTGGGTAGAGCATGCTACTCTTGAGCTTGGGATCATGGGTTCAAGCCCCATTTTGGGCTCAGAGTTTACTTAAAAAAAATAAAAATAAAAACCTCAGTCTACCTCAATATAATCAAGTTATTTAATCCACCAATAAAGATCTGCAAAAAGTTGCATCTTATTCAAAAGCTACATGCAAAAAACCATGGTCCCCAATTAATGCTGAAAAGCCAATTGGTTTTCCTACTCCATAAGGAGCTTTCAAAATGCAGTCACCTGGCTGCTATAAGCGAGGTCCCCCTGCTGGTAATTAGGAAAACTACCTTTGGGTAAATGTATGCTATAGGACACGTATTAATTTTGCCCTAAACAAAATGTATGAGGTAGGCCAAGTATCTTCTTTCATGCTATATCCCTGCTTTCTCTTGATGTCTGACTCTCCCACCGACTATCACCAGCACCCAGAGTTCCCACACAGCATCCCATCGACAGTCTCTGTATCCTAACATTTCATCTTCCTAGGACTCATGTAAACCCTCTTTTATATTCTACTTGTTAATACAACTTATCTTTGTGACTGACAATATGAAGGTCAGGTGCTTGAAAGTTAGCTCTCTCAATGTAATGATTTTAACTAACTACAGACTTTTTTTTTTTTCAGTAAGAGACAGTAAGCAAAAACTTCAGATAGGACTAGCCATGAGAAAGACACTCAGAGCAGAATGTGATTGAAGATACAAAAATATAAAGATTCTCATCACACCAGGCTATCCTGGCAAGCATTGTGCCCACGATATTCCTTAAGGAGACTTTCCCACTCCCACCACCTCCCCCCTTCACCTGTTTCTCCTCAGGGAGATGGTGGATGCCCTGATCTCCTGATTCAAGAAAACAATGCATGTGAGTGGGCCAGATCCCTGGGGCCCAAGAGAAAATATGGCAGCCTTGCTTTCCCAGGAAAGTGCAGAAGAAAGCTCACAAGCCCAGAGTCAGGCTTTCACTACAAACAATAAAGAGGTCAAAGCTTATTTCCTACCGCAGGAAGATAGTCACCAAAATACTTAACTATCAAACTCTGCTTTTAGGCCCAGAGCTCAAGTGGATAGAACACAGAGAAACACACGTGTTGATAAGCAGCAAGAACCAAATTACAAGGTGAGTATAAAGGGAGCGCTGGTGGGTAAGCTGGCACTCGGGCTTGGCTTCTGAAGGAGATACAGCGATCTTAGTGCCCCCATTGAAAGTGCTAAGCTTTATTTAACTATTATTCCTAAGACAACTCTCAACACTTTAGAGCGCTAGAGCCATTCCAGTTCATTTAAGAGCTTGTGTGCTGATGTAGCTGCTTAGTCTGTGTTATCTTTTCCTTACGTGGGCAGTGTTGGGAGGGGGTGTGCTCAAAACTCACAACCAAGATGGAAAATATACTTTTTCTTTAATCAAAACTTTATTTTCAAAGCAGTTTTAAGTTCACAGCAAAACTGGGAGGAAGGTACAGATTTCCCATATACTCCCTGCCCCCACAAGGGCATAGTGCCCCCCATTATAACATCCCCCACCAGAATGATGCATTTGTTACACTGATGAACCAAGACTGACATGTCATCATCACCCAAAGTCCCTAGTTTACATTAGGGTTCACTCTTGATGTTGCACATTCTATGTGTTTGGACAAATGTATAATGACATGTGTTCATCATTACGATATCATACAGAGTTCTTTTCATTTCCCTAAAAAACATTTTTAAAAAAGAGTTTATTTACTTGCTTATTTGAGAGAAAAAGAGAGCATGCATGCCCAAGAGCGGGGGAAGGGGTAGAAGGGGAGGAGCAGAGAAGAGGGAGATGATGAGAGAATCTCCAAGCAGACTCCCCACTGAGCCCAGAGCCCAACCTGAGACTCGATCTCATGACCCTGAGATCATGACCTGAGTTGAAACCAAGAGTCAGACACTTACCCTACTGAGCTACCGAGGCACCCCAAAAATATTCTTTACATAAGGAATTTATTTTTAAAATAAGACTGTTTTTGTGAACATGGAAATATACTAACATTTGATTTCCTTAGTTCCAAACTAAAAACTTTCTTCACTTTCTTTTTCCACTCTTGTCTAAGAATTACATATGTCAGACAAATGTACCAATGTTTCACTGATTAAGCAGCCTTTCTTGATATAACATATTTAAAACTTCTCTGAAAGGTCAAAAAGGGTGAAATGATTACAGTATTTTTCTTTTTTTTCTTTTTTTTCCCGTACTCTATTGCACCTTATTTATTTATTTATTTTTATTGTTACTAAAATTTTTTTTCCCAGTGTTCTAAGATTCATTCCCCATTCCCCACACCCAGTGCTCCCCGCTTTAGGTGTCCCCAATACCCACCACCAGGCTCTCCCATCCTCCCACCCCCCTCCCTCCAAGTCCCTCAGTTTGTTTCTGTATCCAAAGTCTCTGTTGTTACATTTCCCTCCCTAGATTACCCTAGTTCCCATTTACTTTCCTTCTCCCACTGTCCTCCAGTTTACCCCTCATGCACCGCAAGTAAGTGAAACCATGCGATACTTGACCTTCTCTTCTTGGCTTATTTCACTCAGCATAATCTCTTCCAGTCCAGTCCATGTTGCTACAAAAGTTGGATATTCATCCTTTCTGACGGAGGCATAGTATTCCATTGTATATATATATGTACCACATCTTCTTTATCCATTCGTCTGTTGATGGGCACCTTGGCTCTTTCCACAGTTTGGCGATTGTGGCCATTGCTGCGATGAACATTGGGGTACATATGGCCCTTCTTTTCACTACATCTGTATCTTTGGGGTAAATGCCCAGTAGTGCAATTGCAGGGTCATAGGGTAGCTCTATCTTTAATTTTTTAAGGAATCTCCACACTGTTTTCCAAAGCAGCTGCACCAGTTTACATTCCCACCAACAGTGTAAGAGGGTT
>PITA01007636.1:0-23813 GCA_004023965.1 Spilogale gracilis | reverse complement strand
ATTACAGTATTTTTCATCATTCTTTGCTCCCTTTCCCACCCCACTCTCCCTCACCCTCCACATCTCTTTTATGTTAGGGAGATAATTTCTTTCTTTCTTTCTTTCTTTTTTTTAAAGATTTTATTTATTTGACAGAGAGAAACACAGCCAGAGAGGGAACACAAGCAGGGGGAGTGAGAGAGGGAGAAGCAGCCTTCCCACCGAGCAGGGAGCCCGATGTGGGACTCGATCCTGGGTCTCCGGGATCATGACCTGAGCCGAAGGCAGTCGCCCAACCAACTGAGCTACCCAGGTGCCCCTAGGGAGATAATTTCTAGCATACCCTTTTATATGCTCTATTCTGACAGGTATTATAACTTTGACTGAAAAGCTCAATGTGGAACCAGCAAATGGACATAGAGATGGTTTAGGTAGCAGTTTCTACCACTCTTTTCCAGGCCCTCGTTAAATTCTAATAATGGAATTGTCTCGTTTTGTCTGTCCCCCACCAGAGGACTGTGAACTGTCCCTACCGATGGAACGGATGGCATTATTTTGCTCACTTTTGTATTTCCAGCACTTAGAACAATGACAGACCACACTGGGAACTCAATAATCGAATAAGCTTCAATGAGAGATTTTTTTTTTGAGTACCCAAAAAGTTGACACACAATGTTCCATTAATTTCAGGTGTATCACATAGTGATTAGACAAGTTTATACATTATCCTATGCTGACCACAAGTGTAACTACCATCTGTCCTGATACATTGTTATTGCAATAGCATTGACTATATATTCTCTATGTTGTGCCTCTTCATCCTATGACTTTTTTATTCCACACCTGGAAGCCAGTCTCTCCCACTCCCTTTACCCATTTTGCTATTTGTGAGATATATGCGCACACATTCTGAGCTGTGTGACTGTCTCTCTTTGACCAGCATTCTAGATTGCCTGATTGGGACCTGGGGCAGGGGTGGTGGTGACATCACTGGCCATGAGCTACTCTTTGTCTAGTGAGACACATTCTGCTAATGCTTGCTTAGAGATAATGGAAGTCTAATAGCAGTCTTCAGTGAATCAAAGACATGAAACATTTTTCCACTAGAAGAAATCTTGATCTACATTGGCTACAAAAAGCAGTAGCTGAGTATAGGACTTCCAACTTTCCATTGGTTTGGTAGAACTCTTACTACAGCAGGTTTCCTTGAATTCCCTGGAGGGAGAACAGGATTATAGTCATCTGACTTTCTCTAGCAGACGGTGTTTACCATCTTGTTATTGGCATTACGGATAGTTTATTCACATGAATTTCCTAAATAAACTATTTTCTATAAATATTTTCAGAAAACAGTATCTGTTTCTGACCACAGGGAAACTGATCAAGTAGAAAGAAAAAATAAAAGAAGGCAAAGAGGACTCTTTTCTCTGGGTGTCCACACAGCACACCTGGCAACATCCATCATTGGGAATTTCTACCTTCCTTCCTATCCAGTATCAGCTCTGAACAATTCCCACATTAGATCTTGCACTTAAATCAATGTAACTTGTTCATTAACATTGTTATTATGAGAAATTCCATCCAAGTCTCTTTTAAAACTCACATTTCACATTTCAAAGTCAGTGGTACAGATCTTAAGTATAGTGACTCCTAAAAGCTGGGGAGTGTCATGTTCTATGTACTGTGGATGTCACCGAGTTAGAACTACAGTCTTATTTACCTTGTAGTATTCCCATTTACTCATTCTTGCTAAGCTTGGTCCGAATTGTGGGGCATTTTAATCATGGGATCCTTGCACTAAAAAAAGCAATGCTGTTGACAAAAACTAATTGCATCAACTTGGAATTTTATGATACTATACCATACCCAATCTATTCCATCTGGCATGCTCTAAGTGACTCTCCCAATAAAACAAAATGGTGGATAAAAATACCTTCTTAAACCCCTAAGATAGCAGGAAAGTAAGAACTATTCAGACCTTCAAACCAAGTAAAAGCACTCTCTGACAGGAAGTAATGGCCTGACTCTCACTGTGATTTCCAGCCTGAACTCATATGGCCACTGTCATCCAAAATGGCAAAACACACAAACAAACAAAAAAAAACTTAAGCTAAAAATTTTATTCAAAATGGTAATATTGCCCCTTAGATGTCTGCAAAAGAAAATAAAATCCAGGCCTCAGAAATTTGCATAGATAAAGACCCAAGGAGAAGAAATACCTCTGCTGGGAATCCCACAAAATACAAGGAAGCAAGGCACCATGAATAAGAGATGGCAGAAACAACAGGAGAAAACAACCCCCAATTCCTCTTGATGTTGGAGCTATTAGACAGAGAATATGAAATCACTATATATCTAATATGTTTAAAGGAATAAAAGTGAAAACTCAAAATATGAGTAAAGAACATGAGCCTCTAGAGATAAATGAAAAGATTTTTAAAGGAAGAAAATAGAATTTCTAGAAATCAAAAATTGAATTGATAAAAATATCAGTGGACAGTGAAGTAATCACAGGTTATCTCTACCTCAAGAGACAATTGGAGAACTGCAAGAAACATACAAAGAAATTCAGAATATATCCCAGAGATGAAAAATTTGAAATAGATATTTGAAATACCTAGGATGTAAACAGGTCCAATTATCATTCCAGAATGAGGTAATAGAATAGGTAAGAAAGAGTATCTGTCAAGATAATAGGTGGGAATTTTCCAGAATCGTTAAAAGACACAGGTCTAGAAAAACCAAACTGAGCCAAACTAAAAAGGCAAAATGAGAAGAAAATAAATCTTTACGTAGTTACAGCTGCAAACATTGAAAGATAAAAAGACTCCAGGGGTGCCTGCGTTGGTTAAGCGACTACCTTTGGCTCAGGTCATGATCCCGGAGACCCAGGATCGAGTCCCACATCGGACTCCCTGCTCAGCAGGAAGCCTGCTTCTCCCTCTCTCACTCCCCCTGCTTGTGTTCCCTCTCTCGCTGTGTTTCTCTCTGTCAAATAAATAAAATCTTTAAAAAAAAAAAAAGATAAAAAGACTCCAAAAGCATGCAAAGGGAAGGTACATTACCCACAATGGAATAATAATTACTCACAATGAAATAACAATTAGGCCAACACCTGACTTTTTGACCAGCAATGATGGAAGCCAGAAGACAATGGAATAGTATCTTCTGTGATAAAATAGCTGTCAACCTATCAGTCTATACCCTTAAGAACTAGGGGGAACTATAATAACTTCCAGACAAATAAAAAGTGAAAGGCCTTACTACCAAAAGAACTCATGGGAGGAATTTTCAAGGAAGGACTCAATGGCAAAAGAAGTGGTACTTAAGGAAATCAAAAATATGTGGGCAAAAGGAAGCAACAGTGATTATTTGCAATAATTGATTACATTGCTTGTAATATACTAAAAGTCAATGGAAAGTAGTAGCCTCAAACACTACTTTTTAAAAAGATTTTATTTATTTATTTGAGAGAGAGAGACAGAGATAGTGAGAAAGGAGCATGAATGGGTAGGAGAGGGAGAAGCAGGCTCCCGCTGATCGACGAGCCAGAGATGGGGCTCAATCCCAGGGCCCTAGGATCATGAACTGATTGGAAGGTAGATGCTCAACCAATTGAGCCACCCAGGTGCCCCTCATATACTATTATAGTGGCTTATAAATGGTGTTGGGTGGTCAGAATTAAAATATTCTAAGAGCTTACTTAGCATTTTTTAAGTAAAAATATTGACTTCTGAAACTCTGTAAACTCTGACAACTATTCACATTAGAATAGCAAATATTTTTTTAAGAGTGTATCACTTTTTTTCTTTTTTTTAAAGATTTTATTTATTTGACAGAGAGAAACACAGCCAGAGAGGGAACACAAGCAGGGAGAGTGAGAGAGGGAGAAGCAGGCTTCCCACCGAGCAGAGAGCCCGATGTGGGACTCGATCCTGGGTCTCCGGGATCATGACCTGAGCAGAAGGCAGTCACTTAACCAACTGAGCCACCCAGGCGCCCCTAAATAAAATCTTAAAAAAAAAAAAAGTAACTCTTGATCCTAGGGTCATGACTTTAAGCCCCACACTGGGTGTGGAGCCTACTTTAAAAAATAAAAATAAAAATCCAACTGTTTAAAGCTGGTACTCCTAAGATATAAGAATACAGAAATATGGGTGGCGCCTGGGTGGCTCAGTTGGTTGGGCGACTGCCTTCGGCTCAGGTCATGATCCCGGAGACCTGGGATCGAGTCCCACATCGGGCTTCTTGCTTGGCGGGAGGCCTGCTTCTCCCTCTCTCACTCCCCCTGCTTGTGTTCCCTCTCTGGCTATGTTTCTCTCTGTCAAATAAATAAAATTAAAAAAAAAAAAAGAATACAGAAATATGGGCAATCAATGGAAGTCAAACTGATAATCAATGAAACAAATCATTCACTGTTTGTCTCTGAATTTTCTAGTTTGGGAATTAGGCTAAGAAGAAATGACTCCCACAGTCACTATAAATAAGCAGTTATAAGGCAACATTGCATGCAGAGTGCTCAGGGAAGGAAAAAAAGCAAACTAATCATTATAATTTCAAAACGTCAGGAATTTTCTAGCCATAGATTTTGTATTGGCATGGTTTTTAGATCTTACATATAAAATGTCCTTTTCTTTTGAAAGAGTACCTTAAAGTCAAGACTTTTGAAATTATGGAATCATTCCTCTATTATTTACTTTTTCAATCATCTTGTTCGCCAAAGGAATACAGAATCTTAAACTCTGGCAAAGCCTGCCTTACTTAAATTCTAATTGCTACCACTTGGTGCAAGGAATAGAGGAAAACTCCCCAAAGTTCCTACATGTTTAAATGGACAGTAGCCCTTTGTAAGTGACTCAATCACATATTCTCAAGCTATCCAGTAACCTGGTTTAGGATTTCTTTAAGAGTGTATATTATGAAAGGGAATTTAAAGTGTTCTGTCTCTCAACCCTCTTGAGTCACTGAAGTGCTTCCCTCTTGAGAGCCAAGTAAGAGAAGTTACTTCTGTTAATACTCTTAAGATTGTCACAGGGAACAATTCACTCTAGTAATGTTCCTGATGCCTGTAACTACAAAATCAGAAAATGCAAGAGCCGAAAGGTACCATACGGAGCTTTGAGTCTGACCCTCCCTCACTTAACAACTGCAAATCTGAGACCCAGAGAAAACTGACTTTCCCAAGGTATCCCAGCTCCCTAATTGCATATGGGACAAGAATCCAGGTCTAACTCCCTACAATTCAAAGAACTTCCTATTCATTCTACCACTTTCCCTTTATCATTCTATGGTTAAAACTTCATTTTTTTTTAAATTTTAATTCCAGCTAGTTAACATATAGCATTCTATTAGTTCGCATGTACAATACACTTCCATACATCATCCAGGGCTCATCACAAGTGTGCTCCTTCCTCCCCATCACTTAAGTTTCCCTCCTCCCCCATTTCACCTGTTCCCCCACCCACTTCCCATCTGGTCACCAGCAGTTTGTTCTCTATAGTTCAGAGTTTGTTTCCTGATTTGCCTCTCTTCCTCTGTCTCTTTTTCCCTTTGCTCATTTGTTTTGTTTCTTAAATTCCACACATGAGTGAAATCATATGGTATTTGTCTCTCTCTGACTGATGCATTCTATAGTTAAAACTTAACATGCTGGGGCATCTGGGTGGCTCAGTTGGTTAAATGACTACCTTCTGCTCAGGTCATGATCTTGGGGTCCTGGGATCGAGTCCCATATCGGGCTCCCCCTGCACTGCAGTGAGCCTCCTTCTCTCTGTCTGCCACTCTCCCTGCTTGTGCTCTCTGTCAAATAAATAAATAAATAAAATCTTTAAACACACACACACACACACACACACACACACACACACACACACACACAAAACCCTTAAAATGCCTAAGAAGAAGATTACAAACTGTGGACTGGAGGGAGCTTTCTGTTTTCAGGACTCATCAGAGTGAAAGAATCTAACTTTCTTGGGTCATTGTCCCATAAAGCAAATGGCATTTTGTCCAGATCCACATTCCTTTTCATTTCCCCGTCATTGAATTCACAGGGAGCTCAAAGATGATCCTCAGAAGCAGCAGACATAGGGAAAGGGCAGAGGTGGCTGATTTTCCAAAGGCAGCTTCAAACATGTTGCTAGTACTTTATTACATTTTTTCCCTAGTAACTATTTTACCAAAATGGTCTTTTTATATTTAAACAAGATGAAACCCTTCATTAGTGGCTACATTTACTCTCCTCATGTGAAAGAATGTTGGAGAAATTAAAGAGGGAATAAGAAAAATAGCTAAAAAGCCTAAAGGATGGGAAGTGTTTGTAGGAGACAAATGAGGTAGGAATGTCTACCTGAAAAAGAGACAGCTAGGTGGTGATTTGGTTTGTTACAAGAGAGAGAGCATGCAAACAGGGGGAGGGGCAGGGAAAGAGGGAGAATCTTAAGCAGCCTCTGCCCCAAGTCAGGCTCTGGGTTGTACAGAGCCTGATTTGGGGCTTGATCTCACAACCCTGAGATCATGACCTGAGCTCAAACCAAGAGTCAGATGCTCAACCAACTGAGACTTCCAGGGCCATCCAGTGTGCCCCCTCCACTGGTTGCTTTCTAATGCATTCCCATTTATTTAAACAGATGACACATGAGAATTTGAATGAGGAAAACGTTTTAAAAGCAGCACACATTTCATTGAGAAGCATAAGGTATAGACCAGTGGTTCTCAACAGGGAAGGAGCCATAGTTTTCTATGGCTGGAGAGACTCTTCAAATTATACATGTTATTACCACACCCATGTGCTGAGATTCTGGTAAAAACCCTTCCTTTATTCACTGAGAATAGATGCATATTGAACCATTGTTACAAAAGGGCATATTTTATCTCTCAGGTAAGTTGTTATGGAGAAAAGTTGCAAACTACTGCTACAAAAAGTGCTTTGGGAGTTGTTTACTGAGAATTCATGGATGGGTTTAAACCAGATCTTGAAGAAAGTTTGGGTTTGGATAGACCAAGAAGGTGAAGATCGTTTCAGATATGATTCTTGGTAAAGGAGCAGGAAAATAACAATGACATATTCACTTACCCTTGGAGCATAAGTTGGTAAAGGGAGGTAGGTCTGACAGGATAGATTATGGTTAAGTTGTGGAATATAAACTCCATAAAAGTAAGGGTTTTGCCTATCTTATTTACTTCCTTATGCCCAGCATCTAGAACAATACCTTGCACATTATAGGTCCTCATATATGTTGAATTAATGGGGCCTTGACTATCAGATTAAACATTTAGGACATTATCTTCCAGCATCTAGACAGTGAAGAATAACTGATGATAGTAATGGAGATGTGAGCCCAGAGTTCCAGCAAGATATTGGCATGAAGTTATGGGAAGCTAGGGAATGGAGAGAAGGTAAAAGTCAAAAACAAGCTTTCCAGAAACATTCAGAGGGTGAGGAGAAAGAAAATCCAGAAAGATAATGAAGCATTGTTAGGTAATAAATACAACACACATAAAATACCACTTTATAATTTACAAACTCTCTTATATGTGATAGCATGTAAGACAAGTGTTGCTCTCCCATTTTTATATAGAACTCCAGAGGTAGAATAATAATAAAAACATAAGCAGCACAGAGGTAAGAAAAGATTCAAGCCAATCATAGAAACTAAAAGTAATATTAAGAATAACAGGTCAGTGGGATGAACCTGGATGGCACAGTTGATTGCACATCCAACTCTTGGTTTCAGCTCAGGCCATGATCTCAGTGTGGTGGGATTGATCCCCATGTCAGGCTCTGCACTCAGCAGTAAGCTTGAGATATCTCTCCCTCTCCCTCAGCTCCTTCCCCCACTCATCTGCTCTCTCTTTCTCTCTCTCTCTAAAATAAATAAAATAAACCACTCTAAAAAATATTTTATTTATTTATTTGACAGAGAGATGGAGAGAGCCAGAGAGCAAAAGTGGAGGGAATGGCAGAGGGAGAAGGAGAAGCAGGCTCCCCACTGAGCAGGGAACCTAACACAGGTCTTGATCCCAGGCCCTGGTATCATGACCTGAACCGAAGACAGACTGTTAACCATCTGAGCCACCCAGGCCCTCCCAAAATAAATTTTAAAAAAATAAATAAAGAAAAAAAAGAATAGCAGGTTGGGGGGGTACCAGGCTAACTCATTCGGTAGAGCATGTGATTCCCCATCTAGGGGTCGTGAGTTCAAGCCCCACGGTGGGTACAGAGCTTACTTAAAAAAAAAAAAAAATCAACTGTATTTAACCAAAAAAGTTCAAAGAAGAAGAAGGAGGAGGAGGAGTAGGAGGAGTAGGGAGACGAGGAGGAGGAGGAGTAGAAGAAGTCTAATGGGTTAGTCAGTCTGGGTCCAATCAGGAAACAGAAAACACACACTAATAACAAGGGAGGTTTTATATACAATTATTAAACTAGAATAGGACAATAACTTTAAAAGATATAAAGACAACTCTAGAGGGTATCTAGGCTGTTGGAGAGTTCCCAAGGAAGGGAAAACTTGGAGGAGGTCCCACTCCCAAGGTGGGGCTTAGACCTCCTTAAGGAAAGTATGGTAGCCACCCATGGGGTGGCAGGGAAGTCAGCCAGGTTACCTGAGTCAAAGCCGGTCCACAGTCACCAGGCTACAAGGAACACCCTGCAGGGCACAGAGGAGCCAAAGCTGGCCAGAAGGGGCACAGAGAGGGTGCAGATGCCACTGCAGACAGGAGGTCCAGAACAATCCAGTGTCCCTATAAGAAGAGTTGTGGTAAGGTGGTCAGCTGGGCCTGGGCCTGGCTGCAAGGTCACCAGCGGACGGCATGCAGGTAGCGCAGTGTCTCTGGACCTCTCCCTCCACACAACATGGATACGCCTTTCAGTGGGAGTTGAGAGTAGAACACAGCACACCGACCCCTGACATCGCAAACCTGCTTCTTCCGGCGATGTCTGTCCCATACCCTCTGCCTGTGCTATGCTCACCATAGTGAAGAAATGCTATAAAGAGCAATTCATTGCAGCGCCTGGGTGGCACAGCTGGTTAAGCCTCCAACTCTGGATTTTGGCTCAGGTCATGATTTCAGGGTGATGAGATCGAGCCCCAAGTGGGCTTCATGCCAGGGGTGGAGCCGGCTTAAGATTCTCTAGATCTCTCTCCCTCTGCCCCTCCCCCACTTTGCTTACATGCATGCACTCTCTCGCTCTCAGAAAAAAAAAAAAGCAATCCCTTCTCGCAGAGTAGATATAGGAGCTAAAAAGAAATAAATTGTTAACTGGCACCATGGATTATTCAACATTTTCAAAAGTGCCTGAATATGACTTCGCTGTTCTTAGTTGGACTGAGGTGCAGAGAGGATTGAGAGGGAGTAGGAGGATAGGGGAGTAAGCTAGCTGAAGGTTGACATAGCAACCCTGGAGGAAAGTGAGAAATTTTATGTCCCAGCATTTTCATATAAAAATCCCAGAAAATAGGAAAAGACTTTAGTAAGCCAAGCCTGGGTCTCCTACCCAAACCTGATCTTTCCCAGTGATGAGAGGCACGAAGTATCATGGTTGACCAGGCCTGTGTTATGTGCCCATCCCTTTGGCCAGAGAGATCAAGTCACTGTAATTGGCAGCTATACCATATCATCAAAAGGTAGGAGAGGGAAATTTCCCAAAGGGAGAGATTTATGACCAAAAGTGGAACAGGGATGCTGGTGTCTAATACATGGACAGATAAAAATGGGAATAAGGCTGTCTCTGAGGAAAGCCCTTTGCTGTTTTTTTGTAATGTCTTTTACGGTATTATTACATTAATTCATTCTCTGAAGTGTCCCATCTTAATCTCTAGATAGAGCTGGATGGAGATCACTAGGGGAAGCAGTACAGAGCAGATGCTATGTCGGAAGGCATTCAGGACTCTCTCTCTCTTACTCCTTTGACAGTCACCACAGAGTAGTCATGTTTTACTAGAATTTTTACTTTTTAAAATATTTATTAATTTGTTTCAGAGAGAGAGAGGGAGAGCATACAAGAGCAAGCACAGGGTGGCAGGGCAGAGGGAGAGGGAGAGAAAGAATCTCAAGCAGGCTCCTCACCCAGCGTGTCGCCTGACACCAGGCTCAATCTCATGACCCTGAGATCATGACCTGAGCCGAAATCAGGAATCAGATGCCTACCCGACTCAGCCACCCAGGTGCCCCCAGAATTTTTATGTTAATTCTCCATTAATTGATGTGAATGCTACACAAAAACAAAAGGATTCTAGACCTTAACTATGGCTCTGTAGAAAAGATCTATATCCCCCTTCCCAAGAAGTACTGATTGGTTGAGCTCAAATGTTGCTGCTTTTGTTTTTAGTCTGAGGTTCAGTGCAGTGATACCCAGCACCCTGGATGGAGCTGACCGTCCAGAAGCAGTGGGTATCAGGAGGAAATATGTGGGAGGTTCCTTGGTTCCTCGGTGGGATCAGAAGAGTTTCAGTGATACCAAATCTTGTGCTGGTTCTTTTTTTTTTTTAAGGTTTTATTTATTTATTTGAAGGAGAGAAACACAGTGAGAGAGGGAGCACAAGCAGAGGGAGTGAGAGAGGGAGAAGCAGGCCCCCTGCTGAGCAGGGAGCATGATGTGGGGCTCGATCCTGGGTCTCTGGGATCATGACCTGGGCTGAAGGCAGTCGCCTAACCAACTGAGCCACCCACACGCCCCTCTTGTGCTGGTTCTGATATTGGTGTCCATGAATTGGTGTCTCCCCGCATCTGAGGAGAGTTGAGTTCTTTGTGGCATGCCGGGTCCAGTCGCTATTACTAGAAAAGTATTCTATTATCCCATTTCTCCATGTGCCTTCCAAGGGCAAATAAGTCCATTTCAGGTAAGCACACAAGTACCTCTTACATATCTGTTCAGCGTTGTGTGTCCTTATAGATACTGAAAATAAATAGGGCTAAAATTTTCCAGCTTGTTCCTGCAATAATTTATATGTAGGTGTCTCAGAACTCTAAGAAAGTTAAAATATTTTAAAGGCTAATAAATAATAATCAAGTATGAAGAAACTAGTCTGAGAAGAAAAATAATTCAATATACAAATTTAATAGAACATAGCATTTTTAGACACAAGCTTTAATTGTCAGACATATTAAATAGTTGCTAGGTTTTGGTAAATCTTTTTTTGGTGAAATACTTAGCCAAGTGTTTTAAGGAGTGTAATGACTATATTGTGATTTCTACTCCAAGTTTGTCTTTTTCATAAGGACTTTACAGGCCTGAGATGAGGGGCACCTGGGTCGCCCAGTCAGTTAAGCATCTGCCTTAGGCTCCGATCATGACCTCTAGGTCCTGAGATCAGCACCCTGTTGGACTTCCTCCTCAGCAAGGAATCTACTTCTCTCTCTCTCCCTCTGCTCCTCCCCACTGCTCTCTCTCTCTCTCTCTCTCTCTCTCTCTCTCTCTCAAATAAATAAATCAAACCGTAAAATTAAAAAAAAAAAGCCTGAGATGAAAAATTATTTGTTATTAGGGTTTTTAAAATACTGGGTTTATGATTAAACTTGACAAAGACTTCAGTAGAGATCTTTAACTCTTGTTATCAGTGCTCTGCCATGGAGACAAAGCAAGCAATTTTAAAACTCCTTTCCATAGACAACTTCATACTTTGTTTCATGTGAAATTGAGCATCATGCTGTTCATAAAATCAAACTGCCAAGATAGCTGGAATACAATTTTCCTATCAAGGTCTTGCAAGGACTGCCCTCTACAGTAAGGGAAGATTACCAAATCATGGCACTAGTATCTGGAGATTTCTGTTTCAGCAAACACAGTCTCCGTCCTCTTTACCCTTCGTGTGCTGGCCTGGAATGAAGTAAGTGGTGAAAGCTTGATTGCGTCTCCAAGTGGGGAAGTGTCCTCATCAAAAAGTACCAGGGCAGCTCTATGTGATGCTTAGCTTATGGGTTTAGTCGAAAGATCTAAATCTTCGCCACGGCTGGATTTGAAGTAAAATCTTATATTGAGGAAAGAATGAGGAACAGAAGACCATCACAAAAGGAGAGAAGTAGAGACATTTCACTGAGATATTAAAGCAAAGCTTATTGCAAAAATTCACTGACTTGGAAAAAAACCTCTCCAAATAAGTGAAATTTTGAGAACTGAATTTTTATTTTTCAGACCATTTTATTTTATACTCAGGAACCATGCATTAATTGAAAACATCCTTTCTCTTTTTTCTTTCAAAAGGCAGCATTATGTATATATGCACAGTATATGTCTGAATATGATGATGAAGGAAGGAGCGAAACTGGAGATTGGGCAACCAGGGTGGAGGGTAAAAAAAAGTACATTGTGAATTTTACATTGTACTCATGTAGTATCTATGAAAAATGGATTAAAAGGCAGTTCTACATTTCAAATATTTTATTATTTTCTTCAAATAATTTTCCAATATGGAAATAACTGTGTCATTTGTTCTTCCTCTTAATCTAAAATGTTGAAGTCTATCTTTTCCGAGTTGCTTTTCATTTCTAAAAGGATTTTTATGCAAGACCATGAAAATTATAGTTCAGGTCAATAATAACTAACTCCTACATAGCAATTCACAATTTATAAAGTGTTCTTAGATGAATTATTCCCTCCTTTTTCTCATTGTTTTGTTCATTTATTCATTCATTCACTTGGTAAGAATTTGGTGAGTGCTTACTATTTGCCAACTCCCTGAGCTAGGAGTAGGAGATAATAAACTGCCACTAAGGAACTCAGTCTAATAGTTCTGAAGGGTATGCAGAAATGTAAAAAAATAATAACTAAAAAATCATAGTATAGTGCGATGAATGCAGTAATAGAACCATATGCTAGATACAGAGGTAAAATTAGTAGCTTGGGGGCCTGAGTGTCTCAGTCGATTGGGTGTCTGATTCTTGGTTTCAACTTCAATTCTGATGTCATGGGTGATGGGCTCAAGCCCTGCCTCAGGCTCCCACCTCAGGCTCTGTCTGCTCAGAGAGTCTCAGGGATTCTGCTCCAAGATTCTCTCTGCTCAAGCTAATACAAGTTTTTCAATATCAAGCTTCCTCTAAGTATCTTCCACAAATTTTAGGATATAAGATTGAAGTTTGGAGATTACTTCAAAAACCTCAAAGAAGACCCAAAGAGCTAAGGGCTATCTCAATTACAGCAAAGGAGTCAACTGAAATACCAACAGAATAAGCAAGCCTGTCTCTGTTTCATTACCCACCTTAGTGACTCACTGGATCCCTAAAGATGAGACATCATCAATTCGTAGCTTATTTGCTGCCTTAAGACAGTTCACTACTAAACCTGATCCTGACCTTATGCCAAATACTCTAAGGCATGTGAAGATTAAAAGCCCACTACACATAATGGTATCACAAAATTTATTTAAGGAAGTGCCTTTGACAACAAACCTAGAATACTCTTTTGCTTTCTTTTCTTCTTTATTTTTAAGATTTTATTTATTTATTTATTTATTTATTTATTTATTTATTTAGGTAGGTAGGTAGTTAGTTAGTTAGTTAGTTAGTTATTTGAGAGAGAGTGAGCACAGAGGTAGTGAGAGAAGCAGGCAGGGAGCCCTACTCAGGGCTTGATCCCAGGACCCCTGGATCATGACCTGAACCAAAGTCAGATGCTTTAAACGACTGAGCCATCCAGGCGCCCCTGTTTTGCTTTCTCTGAGGGCCTTCCTTCTATGGTATTAACAGCTATTTCATTCACAAATGACTTCCTTCAGAGTAGAACATCTACAGTATTAATATTATTAGAAAAACCAGACTCTACCCAATGAAAAATATAGGAACGCCTCCTCATCCACAGAACAAAAATACAGAAGCCTCCTGTTTTATCTGACCTTGTCTCAGAATCGATTAGTCAAGCATGGCATTCACAAGCCCTCCTTGCCTTATCCAAGCACTCTCATTTTCTTGGGTCCTCTATCTCTGATGAAGTAATACAGAATATAGCCACACCTTCAGAAGGATTGTCTTCAATGACATTTCTCAGCCACTGGAGTGGCTCTCTCCTGGAGAGATTTGACAGCACCTTACAGTTTCTTGACAACTTCAGAATAAGCAAGGGAGACATTGGCAGCCTCCCATTTTCCCCTTGAGTTCAGCCAGTTGCACCTGTCAAGTCAGCTAGAGAAAAAGCATCTTCATGAGCGAAAGCATATGTCTGAGACTCCTACAATCTCTCAACAGATTCCTTCATTCCTCATTTCCACAGAAACAATTTTACCTCTTGGCATGAGCATAAATACAAAATTTATATGGAAAAGTACATCTGACTCAACATGTGATATGATTATGAAAACTCAATCTTATTCTAAGGAGAACTCATCATTTACTCAGTTACATGATTTATCTGATTCCTTCTTTTCTGAATTTCCCAAATTCGGAAATTCCTCTATATTATAATACATTTTCTTACTGACTGGTACTGAGTCAAAGAACATTAAGCTTTCAGCAAATTCTTATGGACTAGCAAAACTTTGCCAGGCAACACAGTACTTAACCTGGATTCTACTGAAATGGTGATAAGTTACCCATAAAACTCCAAAAACACACTGACAAGATATGAGACTATTTATGATATCAACAGTATACAAGGAAAGATTGTGGAAATGGCTTTCTTTTCTTTTTTAAATTTTATTTCTTTATAGTGTATTATTTGTTTCAGGGGTACTGTGATTCATCAATCTCACACAATACACAGCACTCACCACAATACATACCCTCCATCACCCAGCCAGTCCCTTCTGCTTCCCCATCCACTCCAGCAAGCCTTAGTTTGTTTCCTGAGATTAAAAGTCTCTTATGAATTGTCTCCCTCTCTCATTTCATCTTGTTTCATTTTTCCCTCTTCCCCTATGAGCCTCTGTCTTATTTCTCAAATTCCACATATCAGTGAGATCATATGATAATTGTCTTTCTCTGATTGACCTATTTCACTTAGCATAATACCCTGTAGTTCCATCCACGTTGCAAATGGCAATATTTCGTTTTTGATGGTTGCATAATATTCCATTAGAGATTTTATATATGTATATATATTTACAATATAATATAATATAGTATAGTATAATATAATATAATATAATATAATACACACACACACATTACATGTTCTTTATCCATTCGTCAATGGACATCTGAGCTCTTTCCATAGTTTGGCTATTGTGGACATAGCTTCTATAAACATTGGGCTGCACATGCCGCTTCAGGTTACTACATTTGTATCTTTCAGGTAAATACCCAATAGGTATTTCTGGGTGTTAGGGTAGTTCTATTTTCAATTTTTTGAGGAACCTCCATACTGTTTTCCAGAGTGGGTGTCCCAGCTTGCATTACCACCAACAGTGTAGGAGAGTTCCCCTTTCTCCACATTCTTGCCAACATCTGTTGTTTCCTGACTTGTTAATTTTAGCCATTCTGACTGGTACGAGGTGGTATCTCATTGAGGTTTTGATTTGTATTTCCCTGATGCTAAGTGATGTTGAGCACTTCTTCATTGTCTGTTGGCCATTTGGATGTCATCTTTGGAGAAATGTCTGTTCATATCTTCTGCCTATTCCTTGATTGGATTATCTTTTCTTTGAGTGTTGAGTTTAGTAAGTTTTTTAAATAGATTTTGTATACTAGCCCTTTATTCGATGTCATTTGCAAATATCTTCTCCCATTCTGTCAGATTTTTTTTTATTTTGTTGACTATTTCCTTTGCTGTGCAAAAGCTCTTTTATCTTGATAAAGTCCCAATAGTTCATTTTTGCCCTTGCTTTCCTTATCTTTGGCAATGTGTCAAGGAAGAAGTTGCTGCATCTGAGGTCGAAGAGGTTGCTGCCTGTGTTCTCAAAGATTTTGATGGATTCCTATCTCACACTTAGGTCTTTCATCCATTTTGAGTCTATTTTTGTGATGGTGTAAGGAAATGGTCCAGTTTCATTCTTCTGCATGTGGTTGTCCAATTTTCCCAACACTATTTGTTGAAGAGACTATCTTTTTTCCATTGGACATTCTTTCCTGCTTTGTCGAACATTAGTTGGCCATGGAGTTGAGGGTCCATTTCTGAATTCTCTATTCTGTTCCATTGATCTCTGAGTCTGTTTTTGTACTAGTATGATACTGTCTTGCTGATGACAGCTTTGTAATAGAGCTTGAAGTCTGGAATTGTGATGCCACCAGCTTTGGTTTTCTTTTCAACATTCCTCTGGCTATCTGGGGTCTTTTCTGGTTCCATACAAATTTTAGGATTATTTGTCCCATTTTTGTGAGAAAAGTTGATGGTATTTTGATAGGGATTGCATTAAATGTGTAGATTGCTCTAGGCACAGACATTTCACAATATTTGTTCTTCCAATCCATAAGCATAGAACGTTTTTCTATTTCTTTGTTTTCCTTAATTTCTTTCATAAGTATTTTATAGTTTTCTGAGTACAGATTCCTTGCTTCCTTATTTAGATTTATTTCTAGGTATCTTATGATTTGGGGTGTGATTGTAAATGGAATTGACTCCCTAATTTTTCTTTCTCTGTCTTATTGTTGGTGTACAGAAATGCAACTGATTTCTGTGCATTGATTTTATATCCTGCCACTTAATTGAATTCCTGTATGAGTTCTAAGAGTTTTGTCCATTAGCATGATAATTGGTTTTCCACCCCTTCACTTTCAATCTGGAGGTATTTTGGGTCTAAAATGAATCTCTTGTAGATAACATATTGATGGATCTTGTTTTTTTTTCCAATCTGACACCCTGTGTCTTTTAATTGGGGCATTTAGCCCATTTACATTCAGGGTAACTATTTAGCCCATTTACATTCACAGTAACTACCGAAAAATATGAATTTGTGCCATTGTATTGCCTATACGATAGCTGTTATAGGTGTCTCTGTTCCTTTCTGGACTATGTTACCTCTGGGCTCTCTCTTTGCTTGGAAAACCCCTTTCAAATATTTCTTGTAGAGATCATTTGGTGATCATAAATTCTTTTAGTTTCTGTTTGCCCTGGAAACTTTTTATCACTCCTTTTTAAAAATTTATTTATTTTTTTAAGATTTCACCTATTTATTTATTTGATACACAGAGAGAGAGAGATCACAAGCAGGCGGAGAGGCTGAGCAGAGAGCCCAACTCGGGCCTTGATCCCAGGACCCTGAGATCATGACCTGAGCCGAAGGCAGAGGCTTTAACCCACTGAGCCACCCAGGCACCCTTTATCACTTCTTCTATTTTTTTCTTTTCTTTTTTTTTTTTTAAAGATTTTATTTATTTATTTGACAGAGAGAAACACAGCTAGAGAGGGAACACAAGCAGGGGGAGTGAGAGAGGGAGAAGCAGGCCTCCTGCCAAGCAGGAAGCCAGATGCGGGGCTCAATCCCGGGCTTCCGGGATCATGACCTGAGCCTAAGGCAGTTGCTTAACCAACTGAGCCACCCATTTGCCCCTACTCCTTCTATTTTCAATGAAAGTCTAGCTGGTTGCATATTTTTCTCATTTACTACCCTGAATATATCATGCCAACCCCTTTCTGGCCTACCAGGTCTCTGTGGATAGGTCTGCTGCCAATCTAATGTTTCTACCATTGTAGGTTACAAACCTCTTGTCCCGAGCACCTTTTAGGATTTTCTCTTTATCTCTGAGATTTGTAAGTTTTACTACTAGATGTCGGGGTGTTGACCTATTTATATTGATTTTGAGGGAGGTTCTCTGTGCCTCCTGGATTTTGATGCCTGTTTCCTTCCCCAAATTAGGGACATTCTCTGCTATAATTTGCTCCAATATACACCTTCTGCCCTTCTCTCTCTCTTCTTCTTCTTCTTCTGGGATTCTAATTATTCTAATACTGTTTTGCTTTATACTATCTGTTATCTCTCGAATTCTTCCCTTGTGATCCAGTAGTTGTTTGTCTCTCTTTTTCTCAGCTTATTCTCCATCATTTAGTCTTCTATATCACTAATTCTCTCTTCTGCCTCTTTTATCCTAGCAGTTATAGCCTCCATTTTTTATTGCATTTCATTAATAGCCCTTTTGATTTTGACTTGGTTAGATTTTATTTCCCCAGAAAGGGATACCCTAGTGACTTCTATGCTTTTCTCAAGCCCCACTAGTATCTTTATAATTGTTATTCTGAGCTCTAGTTCTGACATCTTACTAATGTCCATATTGATTAGGTCCCTGGCAGTCAGTACTGCCTCTTGTTCTTTTTTTCTTTTTGAGGTTAGATTTTCTGTTTTGTCATTTTGTCCAGAGAAGAATAGATGAATGAGAGAACAAATGCTAAAAGGATAACAATGACCCCAGAGAAATATATACTAAACAAACAGAAGAAACCTGAAAACCAGGGGGACAAGGAAAAAAATATATGGTCAGACTGGTGAATAGAACAGAGCCATACACTAAATTTGGGTGTATTTTGGTTCATTAGAAGAAACTGCATCCCAAGATTTTAAAGAAAGAAAAACTTACATATATGCAAAAAGTAAGGTTAAATACATGGGGCTCAGTGGCTCAGTCAGTTAAGCATCTGCCTTAGGCTCAGGTCATGATCCCAGGATCCTGGGATGAGTCCTGAATAAGTCTCCCTGCTCAGCAAGGAAACTGCTTCTCCCTCTGCCTCTGCTGTTCCCCCTGCTTGTGCTCTCTCACTCTCTCTCTGTCACATAAATGAATAAAATCTTTTTTAAAAAGAAGCTTAAATATAATGAAGGGATAGAATATGATTGTAAAAATGAAAATTAAAATTTTTTAATGGAATTGATAAGTTTGTTGAAAAAGGAAAGAAGAAAAATTCAAAAGAAGTAAAAAAAATAAACAAAATTTTAAACTTTTTAAAAAAATTTATTTGACAAAGAGAAACACAGCTAGAGAGGGAACATAAGCAGGGGGAGTGAGAGAAGGACAAGCAGGATTCCCGCTTAGCAGGAACCCTGATGTGGGGCTCTATTCTGGGTCTCCAGGATCATGACCTGAGAAGAAGGTACTCGCTTAACCAACTGTGCCACACAGGCTCCCCAATAAAGAAAATTTTAAATATTAAAATTGAAAGACTAAAGAATCATGGGGGAAAAGCCATGAATTCTACGTGCTATATTGCTCTAGCACTAGTGTTTTGCAGTTCTCATTCATCAATGAACTTGGACTTGGATGGATGTTCTTATTGCTCTTCTGAGGGCCTCTTACAGTGATTCTCAAATGTCTTTGCCTGAGGTGGAACTGCCCCGCCCTTGCCAGGGGCCAGGCTAAGCAATCTGTTCAAGTTTGCTCTCGGGAGCTTTTGTTCCCTGAACGCTGTCTGTACAGCTTTGGAGTTGGAGAATAAAGATGGCAGCCTCCTAGTCTCCAGCCCGGAAGGGCAGAGAGGTCGGGCCCCCCTCCTCAGTGCACCCTCAGAGAAAAGCAGTCAATCCAGCCTGTGACCAACGGAGCGTTTTTATCTCTGGCACTCAGCCCGTTTGGAGTCTCCAAACCCAGCAGATTCCCGTGGCAGGCTCCTGCGTGGGGATCCCAAACCACTCCTCCTGATATAGGAAGGTGAGTCTCCCCAGATCAGGCGCTGGTGGGGTCCCTACTCTGTAAGTACTGGCCTGACTGTGCCGTGGATCACAATTATGGCAACCTCAAGCTGAGAGCCCACTCCCCGGCTCCATGTTAGCAGCCAGCTTCCTCGCTCCCATACCTGGGAGCTCTTGCCACACACAGGCACCTCTAGTCTCTCTGTGACCCTGAGGGTCCTGAGACCACACTGTCCCAGCGAGGGTTCTACCTCACACTTAACCACCAGAGTGAGGTCCCTTACTGGAGCCGGCTTCTAGAAGTTCCGATTTTGTGCTCCACTGCTCTACTGCTTGCCAGGAGCCGGCCCCTCCCCCCGCAATCTTCCCATATATCGCCTCAGATTCACTTTACCGCATGTCCTACCTGTGGAAAGTGGTCACTTCTCTATTCATAGAATTGCTGCTATTCTTTTATTCAATCTCCTGTTGAGTTCATAGGGGTTCCAAATGGTTTGATAGCTATCTACCTGAATTCCTGGGACCCGACAAAACTTAGGTCTCCTACTCCTCCGCCATCTTGTACCACCCTTGCTTATGTCTCTATTTGTTCTATTTTTCAGTAAATCTTTATAGTAACGAGTGGGAACCAGCAAATATTCATTAAAATATTAAGATTAAAATACTAAATGCTCACTGTGGTAAAATTATGAGTTTTTAAATTTTCTCTTCTGTACATTTTCTGTGTTTTTCAATATTTCTACAAGGAACATAGTGATTTTCAGGAGGAAAAAATTTAAGATATACTACACAAGAAAAGTCAACAAGAAAATACAATACCATCTTATGTCCTATACACATTAAATACAATATTCAGGGGCGCCTGGGTGGCTCAGTTGGTTAAGCAACTGCCTTCAGCTCAGGTCATGATCCTGGAGACTCCGGATCGAGCCCCACATCGGGCTTTCTGCTCGGCAGGAAGCCTGCTTCTCCCTCTCTCAGTCCCTCTGCTGGTGTTCTCTCTCTAGCCTTGTTTCTTTCTGTCAAATAAATAAATAAAAACTTTAAAAAAAAATACAATATTCAGATATATCAAAGGTTCACAGTTCTGCAAAGAACTTCAAGCTATTACTTAACACGTGCTCTGTCTAGTTACTGTTACTTCTACATTATCTCAGAAAGACATTAATCGTCTTTTGCACCCTTATGCTTGATAACAAACTCAGTTTCTATTGGTAAAAACCATATTTTTTTCATTTAGTTTCTGTCTTATGATAAACTGTAAACACCTGCAGTATTGTGATTAAGAATTCAGTATCTACAGTCAGACAAGAGTTTGAAATATAGCTCTATAATATACTATGTGTGTGACCTTGGATAGTCGCTTAATTTTATTATTTCACTTTCATCATGTATACATTGAAGATAACAGTTAGCCCAGTATATTTGTTATGAAGATAAAATGAATTTAGCAGAATGCCTGGTGTGTGGTGAATGTTTATGAAATACAAGCTGTTATCCCTGCTCATCTTCTCATTTCTGAACTAGATAACTCAGAGTGATTTTCTTAGAACCTCATATGGAAACATACTTGTATGGTAACTTTCATGGAAAATTTCACAGATAATTTTTAATTCTGGGAGATTTCCTATGTTTGAATTTAATGTCCAAATTAAAAAGATGCTCACCATCCCATCTAGATTCACTACAGAATTTACAGAAACATTATTTAGACAAGGTGCAACCAGTTTGTTTTTCCATAAATATGAATTGCTTCAAGCAAGAAAGATTCTGGCACGTGCTCTCCATTCTGAATCTCAGAAGCCTGAGGACATGTCACACACGAGTAAGCATTTCTATCACCAAGGACTGGTAAGGTTAATGGAACTTGAGCATGATTGAAGCTCATCTCCCTAGAAGTCAGAATATATATTGTTAATCTGTCTCATGAAATATGCAACAGTGCTCAGGTCTCACTTTTAAAAGGTCTTTTTGGGAGGCACCTGGGTGGCTCAGCTGGTTAAGCATCCAGCTCTCGATTTTGGCTCAGGTAATGATCTCAAGGTCATGAGATAAAGCCCCAAGTGGGGCTCTCTGCTGGGCATAGAACCTTCTTAAGATTCTCTCTCTCCCTCTGTCCCTCCCCCCACAGCTCACATGGACATGAATGTGCACACACACATACTTTCTCTCTCTCCAAAAATAAAAAATAAAAAAATAATAAAAATAAGTACAAAGGTCTTTTTGTTCATCAAGTGACTGCCCCATTCTTCTAGATTCATTGTTCTTTTTCTGGCAGTATGACACTCATCTTGCCAACTTAGTGCTACCACAGTATCTAAAGGACCTACCTTGTTATGTTGCAGCATATGCCTATTTTGGTGATAATCAGTCACCTCATCTTCCTTCTCAGACAACACCACACCATATCTATGTTGAGCTTCATTTGTTTTCCAGTTTCTTTGAAATTAATGTCTTAATTGAAATTGGAGCACCAGTTCATTTCTACATCTTGGTTCAATGATATGACTTTCATATCCTGAACTTTAATATCCTGAACTGTGAGTTCTTAAACACACACACACACACACACACACACACACACACACACACACAAACAGTTTAGGAATTTGGGTCCACAACCTCCAACACAGGTGCCAAGGTTGCTTGATGAGCAACTTCAAGATTTTCTTCATACTATAATTTAAGGTTGAAGGATTAGAAAATTTGGAAACTAACAAATTTCATGAATATGTCAAAGAAGCATCAAGGCAAAATGCAAAGTCTACTAACTGATTATGAGGGAAGATTAAAAGAGGGAGAAGAAGAGAAGAGGGAAAAAGAACATGAAAGAGGAAGAGCAGACAGGGCTTGAGAGAGATGAAATGGATTCTTAAGTAAATAGATGAAATGTCACCGATTAAAGGAAAAACAGTGAAATTCACTGCTCTCTGGGGCTACTTATGTGGCACACATACACAGGACGGCCTACTGAGGCAAACATGTATCTACTGAGTATTAATAGATGTTTTCCCACTTTCCTATGCAAAGCAGGCAAAAAAGTAAATATGGGGAAACAAGTCAAACATCAAGACATCCTTCAGCACTCAAATGAAGAGTGGTATTTGTTGATATTTGTTGAAATTTATTTCTTGTTTCCTCCTTCTAGGTCAAACCAGCATTTCCAATACTTGTTAATCCAATTCAATTCATAACAGCAACTTTTGGGCACAGACTTCATTTCCCAATCCCTCATGACACATTTTATGATCAGGCAACTTAGCTCACTTGACCCTTGAAATAAAATCAGTAAATGAATATCCCTCAGCTCCAGAGAGCTGCCTGAAATTTAAAGCAACTCATCAAATACTATATGGATAGCCCCAAGAATTGGATTTTCAGTACTCCCCTCAGGAATTTATTCTTTTTGCCAGATTCTGGGGGCCTGGCTATTTGGATGCTTTTGACCATTGCACTGAGACTGTATGGAAGCACTCCTTCCCACAGTTAAACCTTCTGTGCACACACAAAAAACTAGTTTCTACTCATTTGTTAAGAAAAGACAGAGGATTGGTTTGTTTTTTGCTAAACTCAGTGACTAAATTCCACTAACTCTGGACAAATTGTATTAACTACACTGAAACAGGGTCTACTGTTATCTCCTGGTTTCATGGTCCCTTATGTTTAGCCAATGACAGGTCTCTAAAACTGAGTTCTTTTTTTTTTCCCTTCCTTTTTTTTTTTTTATTGTTACTTAAATTTTTTTTCCCAGTGTTCCAAGATTCATTCCCCATCCCCCACACCCAGTGCTCCACGCTTTAGGCGTCCCCAGTACCCACCACCAGGCTCTCCCATCCTCCCAACCCCCTCCCTCCAAGTCCCTTAGTTTGTTTCTGTGTCCAAAGTCTCTGTTGTTTCGTTTCCCTCCCTGGATTATCCTAGTTCCCATTTACTTTCCTTCTCCCACCGTCCTCCAGTTTGCCCCTCATGCACCGCAAGTAAGTGAGACCATGCGATACTTGACTTTCTCTTCTTGGCTTATTTCACTCAGCATAATCTTTTCCAGTCCAGTCCATGTTGCTACAAAAGTTGGGTATTCATCCTTTCTGACGGAGGCATAGTATTCCATTGTATATATGTACCACATCTTCTTTATCCATTCATCTGTTGAGGGGCACCTTGGCTCTTTCCACAGTTTGGCGATTGTGGCCATTGCTGCGATGAACATTGGGGTGCATATGGCCCTTCTTTTCACTACATCCGTATCTTTGGGGTAAATGCCCAGTAGTGCAATTGCAGGGTCATAGGGTAGCTCTATTTTCAATTTTTTAAGGAATCTCCACACTGTTTTCCAAAGCGGCTGCACCAGTT
>PITA01007635.1:73677-90284 GCA_004023965.1 Spilogale gracilis | reverse complement strand
TCTCACCTACACAGAGACAACAGAACACTCTTCCTTGTCCATGCCACCATTTACCATCTAGGTACTGAGGACTCCCACCTCCCCTTCTCCAGGCTACGCCTCTCCCCTAAACTCCAGACCCACAGAACCCTCAGAACCCACAACTGCTCATCTTCCCGTGGCTCCCCCCTGGGGTACCTGAAACTCCACATATTGAAAATCAAACTCCTATTCTTTCCTCCTCCCCAACAAACTACCTCCCTTTCCTCTGTTCTTTATCTCCCTAAACAGAAAGATGATTAGCTTTGCCATCCAAGTCAAATACCCGGCAGGCATCCGCCACTTTATCTGTCCCTCAGATAACATATGCATCCATCACAGAAGCTTAATTAACTCACCTGTTGATTCCTGTTGGGTTATTCTATTTCATTCATGTCTCACCAATCCAACTGCAGCAGAGACCACAGTCTACCACCTAAGATCTGGACTCTGCTTCTATAGCATGGAATTGCCACAGGGAAACAGCCGTCCAGACAGAAACTTTATTTTCTAAGCCCCTACTATCTGGCGTGGGGAAGACAGCGTGTGATTAGTTGCTGCAGATGGGACTCTTACTACTTAGCATTTGCAAGGCAGACATACATCCCCAAGTCCCTTCCCTCATCCACCAGCAGAACGGGGGGACTCGGGTCTTAGAGGATGAAGGGGCCATGCAATAGAAGGAGCCTGGGTCCCCGAAGGAGACTCAGGGCACCAACTGCCATGTATACCTATACCGGGTTGTGAGCATGGAACAGAGATCTATTGTGTGGAGCCCCTGGAGAGTTCTGGGCTTGTCCCTTACAGCACCTGAAGCACTCTCTGCCACTGCTTTGGTCAGGGCACCATCACTGCTCCCCCAGATTACTGCAGGTGACTCTCAGCTCATAGGTGCCTTCAGACTTGTCTGCAGGCCCCTGGGGCACATGAGCTCCATGGAGACAAGGCTGGCTCAGCTTCTTCAAGGATCACCATCAGCAAGCGCAGCAGCTGGTATGCAGTAAAAATGGCTAGGATCCTTTCCTCCCAATTTCTCCCTAGCTCAAACTCTTCCTCTCTTGGTTTCTATTATCTCGTGCCCCTCTCCCTCTTATCTTAACTCTCTCTCTCTCACCAAGGGTCCACTTGAGCCTTCCTTTGAGTCCTCACGTCCCATCCCCTCCCATTCCTTCCTACCAAGACCCTTCCCTCTCAAGTTGCTTATAACTCAGCTTCCGTGAATTTTTCTCTGACGTCACCTAGGACTGATTGTTCTAGCATTCAGCTATCCCACTGAATTCTGTGCCTTGACCTCCCCTTGCATTTGCAATTAACCCTTTGTGTCTGGCCTGTATTCTGTCCCATGCCTGGGCTACATGACCCACTCCTGAGGCAAGACCTGAGATTCACTCTTCACAGAGCTTCTCAGCAAATGCTCAATAAATACCACCCACTGAAGTCAATAATTTGCTTTAAATAATACTCTACCTGGCATCTTCCAGATGCTTCTGGGTCCAAACGATTTTTTCCTCTTCATATATTTGAAGTAAAGGGATTTTAATAAATGACACATAAATCTAAAATGAAACACAGCCTTTACAAAGAAAAGCACCCCTCCATTACCTCCTTTGTGATTGTAGAGTTTTCCGAAAGGGAAACAGATTGTTAGAGTATGAAATAAGCAATTAGTTCCAATGCACAGTTATCAGTAAAGCAATTAATAGTAAAAATTATAGTTTGGTGTCTATTAAACCAAGTCCTGGCACACACAGTAACTACTCGGCCAAATAACTCCTTTAGTTCTAACAACAACCTGTAAGGCAGTTTTCTTGCTGCGTCTGAATTGTATCAACTTCTTCCTGAGCTTCCTTTCTCGAAAGAGTCCAGAACTGCAGAAGGGAGCTCTCCTTGAGACATCTGAAAGGCTCACTGCTGAGGCCTTCTGAGAGACAAGGGGTCTGATGAGCATGCCAGAACACAGCTCAGGAAGAAAAGTCAAGGGACGGTCAGCCTCAGAGAGGAGTCTCCTACCTCCGCAGGGCAGCTGCTGGGAAACCCTGGAGATGCACCGCCTAGTCCCCAACCAGACACCATTATCACCACTATAACCCACTGTGTCATATGCTCCACTCATCACACAGTCCATACATCAATGTCTGCCATGTGGTCAAATGACACACGTCATCTTAAGCCTATGGGAGCCGTGCACCCTGCATTCCCAGGACACGGACATACAGGCCAGCCGGGACCAAAATCCCTTCAAACCATTCAAGCTAGTACTGCTCAAAGAGACATAACCTAGCTATCAAGTAAATTTGTTAAAGCCTTCAGGCGTGCCTTACCATGCATTTGAAAAATTATTTTGCATTTATGAGCTGTACGTTATCATATATATTATGCTGCACAAGAATAATTGATTACTTATGAGTGACAGAGTAATTGGCACGACCCTAGTTATTCAGCTATTTTTATGCATTATAATTACCAGCTTCAGTACACTAGACAGAATTTAATGTTCTTGAAAATTAATATTACTGAAGGACTTGATACAAAAGCATGTAATGTTCTTAAATTAAAAACTTGTCACACACTGATAGAGTCTCAAATTGTTGGCTATTTATCAACATTTTGCTTTAATCACTTCAAACCTCTTTATCAAGGTACAGAGCCTGGAGCTCCTGTCCATTCAGTACAACTGAATTCTAGTCACTCACAATCTGGATTAAAGTTTGCAATAATAATATTACATGTTTAATGCTGTCTTGAAGACCTAGAATCTTTTGCCTATGGACCTGAATTATGAGTTCCTTGAAAGCAAAGAAAAAAAAGGCATTTATTTATGATCCAAATAAGTGCCTGGTGTGCTAAGGTTGCATGAAATATTTTAAAGCAGAATAATATACAATAATGACACCTGTGAACTCACTGGAAGAAATTCCATCTTCTGCACTAGGTCTAGGTGTGATACAGGAGAGACCCCGCCGAGATAAAAGACACGGCTGTGACCCTGGATGCACTCCTGACTGTCATCCTTCCTGGGGTGAAAGGACCAAGATAGGAGAGCATTATGCTTTTGATTGAATAAGGAGAAGCTTCCCCCCTTAAAAGAGACTTAATCCCAGTCTCCCAAAACACTCATGACTTCCTGAAACCTGCTTTTCTCTCCAGTGCTGTAATCAATTTCTGTTTACTGCAGTCTCTTTTTTCCTTTTTAAGATTTTATTTATTTATTTGTCAGAGAGAGAGAGGGCACAAGCAGGTGTAGTGGCAAGCAGAGGGAGAGGGAGAAGAAGCAGGCTCCCTGTTGAGCAGGGAGCCCAATACGGACTCCATCTCAGGACCCTGGGATCATGACCTAAACCAAAGGCAGACACTTAACCGACTTAACCAGGCACCATACTGCAGTCTCTTTCTTTCCTCTTCTATTCTGTTTGCCTTTGCATTTTTAATAGCGCAACAAGTTTTATAGGTATTGTTGAGCACCATTCATCTGGGTGGGTCTTCACTGCCATAGATAGTCCCCCCCTTTCCATGAACTGCCAGGCCACACCAGCTATCTGGGGGTGGCTTTCTTGACTAGTGTCTCTCCTGAATTCATTTTCCCTGATCCTTCCTTCCCAATCCCATCTGTCTTTTCTCTCTTCCTCAACAGTTGGCCAACATACACAACTATGGAGTGCTTAAATTCTTCATTCTTAAGTGCTTACATAGTACTTTCAGTTGCCTGTTCCTAATGCAAGAACCGGATTCGTAGACTTTTTCAATCTTATTACTTTCTTATAATAATAATTAAAGTTATGTTTTACTCTTGTGGCTCATGAATTGCCTTTTTATTTCTGTTAGCAGAAGTTCCTTAATAGAAAATGATTTTCCATCCCTGGTATAGTGGTTTAATAGATATGAATCAAAGAATCATAGAACATTTTACTATTATTAGTTTTAAGAAAGTTAAAGTTAGAAAAGATAGGGCTAGAATCCATTTTAAATGTGAAGCCAAAATTCTAATATTTCTTCATAATCACATTAATAGGGTAACATAATTTCAAGGAATGGATTATATTGTTCTAATAAACATCAATTTAATAATCAAAATGATATCTGCCAACTTGATTAACTCCTATAAACTTGCATGAAAAATGCTTTTTACCACACACTATGTATAAAAAATCAAAATGGATTATAAACCCAAGATTTTAGTTCTTACTATAATTAATAAGAACTAAAACTACGGGCACCTGGGTGGCTCAGTGAGTTAAAGCCTCTGCCTTCGGCTCAGGTCATGATCTGTGTCCTGGGATTGAGGCCTGCATCGGGCTTTCTGCTCAGCAGAGAACCCGCTTCCTCCTCTCTGCCTGCTTGTGATCTCTCTGTCAAATCAATCAATCAATCAATCTATATATTTCACTTAGAAGGAAATAAAGAGTGAATCTTTGTGACCTTGGATTAGGAAATGTTTCCTTAATATGGCAAAAAAGCACAAGTGACCTAAGAAACAGATAAATTGGACTTTATCAATATTAAAAACTCTGTGCTTTGGAGAACACCATCAAGAAAGCAAAACAACAACCCACAGAATGGAAGAAATATTTGCAAATTACACATCTGATAAGGGTCTACTATCCAGAATATAAAGAACTCTTCCCACTCAACCCAATTAAAAATGGGCAAAGGATATGAATAGCTATTTCTCCAAAGATGATATACAATGGTCAATAAGCACATAAAAAGACGTCCAACATTATTAGTCATTAAGGAAATACAAACCAAAACCATATGAAACCCCACTTCACACCTGCTAGGTCGGCTACAGTCAAAAAGATAGACAATAACAAGTGTGGGTGAGATGTGGAAACCCTGGAGCTCTCAGACTGTGCTGGCAGACATGTCAAATAGTGCAGCCATTCTGCAGAACAGTCTGGTAGGTCCTCAAAAATTTAAACAGAGGTACCATTCAGCCCAGCAATTCCACTTTTAGGTGTATGCCCCCCAAATATGAAAACATACATTCAACAGCACGCCTGGGCACTCAGTCAGCTGAGTGTCTGTCACGGTTATGACCTCAGGGTTGTGAGATCGAGCCCCCCATGGGGCTCCATGCTTACAGCAGAGTCTGCGTGAGATTCCCTCTGTCCCTCCCCCCAAATAAATAAAATCCTAAAAAAAAAATACATCCACATAAAAGCTATACATGAATGTTCACAGCAACATTATTCATAATAACCAAAAAGTGGAAGGACCCAATGTCCATGGATTGATAAATGAACAAACAAAACATAGTAAATTTTACGCAGCGGAATATTTTTCAACCGCTCAAAGGCAACTGATTCATAGTACAACATGGCTGAACCTTGAAAACATTATGCCTAGTGAAAGAAGCCAGACACAAAAGGCCACATATTGAATTATTCCATTTATTTATGTGCGGAATAGGCAAATCCATAGAGACAGAAAGCAGATCAGTGGTTGCTAGGGGTTGGTGAGGGTTCCAACAACTCTGTGAATCTACTAAAAACCACTGAATGATATTTTTTTTTTAAAGCACTTACAAACAGTGCCTTCAGTAAATGTTTTTTGTTTTTTTTAAGATTTTATTTATTTGACAGAGAGAAACACAGCCAGAGAGGGAAAATAAGCAGGGGGAGTGAGAGAGGGAGAAGCAGGCCTCCTGCCGAGGAGGGAGCCTGATGTGGGACTCGATCCCAGGTCTCCGGGATCATGACCCGAGCCGAAGGCAGTCGCTTAACCAACTGAACTACCCAGGCGCCCCTGAATGATATATTTTTAAAGGGTGAATATTAGGATATGTAAATTATATCTCAACAAGCTGTTATTTCTGAGTGTTTGTTACCAGCATGTGCTCTGGGCTCTCATCAGTGCAGGGAGTTTCCCGAGATGGGGGTGGGGAAGTGTCTAAGGCCTAGAAGGGACAGAATTCCATTCCAGGACACCAGGCTCTTCACTTGGCCTTCCTCCTTTTTCACTTGGCTTAGTTAACTCCAAAAATCAGCCTTTGTTGATGTCACTTTAGGTACATGAACTTCTCCCGACCTCAGTTTTCTTGTCTAAGGCATTCACCCCAGGGAGATAGCACCTAGACATTCTGAGCACACACCCGAGTCGGGGGAGGGGGGCTATTATTTTACTCCCAGCTCTACCACACGGGAGACTCTGCTCAAGTTCGTTCACTAGGCCACGCCTCACTCATCCTCATTGTAAAATCGGGATAATTACACTCACCCCACAGACTGTAGAGAATGAAACACTGTACATCTATTGGGATCCTTGACAGGGACTGAGCACTCTGCCCATACAGCTGTTACTGGCTCAAAGGCTCCTTCCTGTTCTAGAAGTCTCTGGGATAGCCAATGGAATCGCAGCGCCTGTGCTTTCTGTAATAAAATAGTGACGCCCCTTCCAACAGTCGAGAAAGTTGTCATAATTCAGTGAAGAATGAGCCAAACAAGATGTAATAGAGAGCAAGTGTTGTTTAGCCAATCAATAGGAGAATAAACTGTCATTCTAAAGAACAAATCAAATGAAAACTGAGAGGGAAAATAGTAACGAACACAGAATTAGGACTTAAGTTGACTCAACACAGAGCTGCAAATAGTAAGAAAAAGCTGAAGTCCTCTTGTCCTTCTGTACAAGCATGGCCATTGCAATGGGGTGGGCTGTGTGCTTTTTTCCATCTTCTGCCAGTTGCCTGATTGCTCAGAGAAAGTCGTTTCCATAATCTGGCTCGATTCTGGGCCATGACTTTCTTCTGCCGAAGGCTGCTCTGGCACCTCACACGACCAATGGATGGGCAAGTGTGAGTCTATGTTAAGCCATGGTGACACTGTTCTTGCTGCCCCTTATGTTCTGAGTCAGAGAGAAGACGCATTGACGATGGCGTGGGGTTCTTCCCTCATTTGGATGCCTGCGTGCTTGAGATGCTATTTCTTAGATCGTCAAGCAAGCCCTACTGTCACCATTTGCCAAACGACAAAATTATAGAGATGTCTCCCCTGACTGCTTTGATGGACTGACTGCCAGCTCTCAAGGTGCCTTCCCTTTTCCTCCAGCAGTCATTTATCTAAAAGTTAATTACCAACTATTAGCTCTCCTACTGAGCTAGGCCAGCATCTGAGTTGAGCATGAAGAAAGGGGGAAATCACATAAGTTACCCTCTGGTTTTTCTCAAAAAATAGAGAAACAGAAGCAAAGCTAAAAGAGTCTTAGGACCAGCAACAACAAACTCCTGCAAGAAAAATCCCTTAGACTGCTGCAAGATAACATGGTCTCATTTCATTTTTAAAGGAATACATGTTCCACTAAGAAACAGCAGCTTGTGATTAAATCTAGAGCCATTCAAATCCCTCCAAGCCTGTGAACATATCATAGAATAAAAAACATGCTGGTGTTCATAGGTCAGCCCATCTGTAGGAGATTTGCCAGCACGGGAGAAGGGGAGAGCAGACAAGCACCACAGATAATCCCTGTAAAACCTATTAAGGTTTCTACAGCAAGCTTGTCCTTAGTCTTCTAAGGTGCCCATGGGGGAAATGACAATCCATGAACACAAACAAATGACACATTATCCTGAATCTTAATTTTAAATAAATGAAAATGAGGCCATCCAACAAATTATTCCATGGGACCAGTAACTGCTAAATTATGCAGGCTTCATCAAAACCACTGATATGCACCATGACATTTACAATAACATTATTCCATCTTAATCTCGTCTTGCCATTTGTGAGACACCACAATTAATGCAACCTACTATGGGTCACCATTTTGACAAACTGGAATATTGCATGGAAGTGATAGAGACACTTAATAGAGAAATTGATTTAGAAAAGGGAATCAAAACAAAATCTTGAGGCATATTAAAATAAAAATATCTGGCATTCAAATAGATGACCTATTACAAAATTTATGCATTTGCGTACTTTTTTTTTTTTGAAAGGGAATGAACTCCAGGATTCCCACTTAGGGCTGGTCTCGGAACTCTAGGATCATGACCTGAGCCTAAGGCAGACACTTAACCTACTGAGCCACCACAGCTGAACTTTGGTTCTGCCAAGCTACATGACCTTGGGCAGTTTAATGTCTCTGTGCCCCAGTTTTCTTATCAGTAAAATTGGAATAAAAATAGTACCTATCTCATAGGTTTGAGAGGCGATTTAAAACAGTTAACTTGAGTAAAATACTTCCAACAGGGTCTGGTGCATGGGAAGTATTACATGGGAGTCAGTTGTCATTTTATCTATGGTACTGGGGGGGGGGGAGTCCACGAGAGTACCATTCTGCGTGAAAAACACAAGTGAACCCCTTGGTTTGGCACTTCTGGATGCTTGAGCCACAAAATCCAACTTGACTGATGATCTGAAACAACAGATGAGCCCTTCTATTAACAATTAAGGAGGCATTCATGAGTTCTGTTTTGTCCAGGTACCTCCAACTCCTGAACATCCAAAGAATAGGAAAGAGCATGGTCTGGATCCGCAAGCATTAATTAAGAGATGTCATAACAAGACCACCCATGCACTACCACATTGCAGAAAACTGTGAAACGGTAGAGTCTACCCATAATAACATTAATAAAGCAATGTTGACAAGTCAGAAAGCACTTCATGATCCGATCATTATTATGAGCATTTATTATCCCTATACCACACAGGTACAAACATAGAAGAATATCGAGTTGAAGTTACATCAACTATATCCTAGAAATAGTCCTTTTTTTAAAGTGACTAGCCTTGATGTAAGTTTTCTTACTTATAACCCAGCTTTGGGGTTTTCTTTGGCTGTTGTTGTTGTCTTTATTTGTTTTGGTTTTTTTTATTTTCCAGTTCACTGCGTCCTCTTTTTTCTGTGTTTTCCCCCCAGTCCCTCAGAGGGTTTTTCCCAGATCACCACACAGGCTGACTACCCTCTGAACATAAACCCCAAAAGCAAATATCCAGCGCTAGCAAGCAGTGGAATCGTAGTTCCCAATATTCTCACCTCCTTTCATTTTCTTTCCACACAATGTTTTAAAAGATTTTACCTACTGAAATGCAATCATGTATTGCATTTGCATGTATTGCATGTATCACTCTCCATTTACTTGTTGAAAGACACCTCTAAGTGGTTTCCAGTATTTAGCAACTATAAAAAAAAAAGTTTTTATGAACATTTGTGTACAGTTGTGTGAACGTAAGTTTTCATTTCTCTGGGATAAATGTTCAAGAGTACAATTGTGTGGGTATGTGGTAGTTGCACATTTCACTATGAGAAACTCCAAAACTGTCTTCGGCAGTGGCTATACCATTTTACATTCCCACAACTGACCTGAGAGTGACCCATGTGATCCACAACGTCACCATCATTCGATGGGGTCATTATCTTTCATTATAGCCATTCTGATAGACATATAGTAATAGTTCACTGCAGTTAAATTTGCATATTTCTAATGACCAGTGATGTTGAGTATCTTTTCATGTGCTTATTTGCCATCAGTGTATCCTCGACAGTGAAATGTCTATCCATGTCTTTTGCCCACATTCTAACCACATTGTTTGGTTTTTCCTATTGATTCTTCAAAATTCTTTACATATTCTAGATGCTCAGCTTTTATTAGCCATGAGGTTTGCAAATATTTTCTCCCAGTCATCTTCTTCACATAATCTTTCACAAAGCAAAACTTTTCATTTAGTGAGGTCCAATTTATCCATTTTTCCTTCTACGAATCCTGCTTTTTGTGTCCAGCTTGAGAACCCCAGAGCAGGAGTCATTACACTAGAATTAAGGTGACCACCAACTCACCAAGTTTCTCTGGGATGGGACTCTCCTGGCTTTAGCATCGAAAATCCCACATCCTGGGAAACCTCTGAGTCTTGGACAAACTGGGACAGCTGCTCACCCAAACTGGAACCAATGGAGCCCTGCCCCTCCTTTGGACCAAAGCAGCCTCAGCTGAGCCATGGAGGGGCAGAGAGACACCCATCCGAGGACTTAGACTCAGGATGTGATATCACGCACACACAAGTAGCGATGATGCCACGAAGTTCTGAAGGGTACACATGGTAGCTCTGCCACTTCCTCTCTCATGACAATGTGTACGATGCTCTGGAAAGGCAGGCCAGCAGGAACGCTTTGGACCAAGGAACCCCAAAAAGCCCCCGAGCGCCATCCCAGACCAGTTAAATGTGCCCCTCTCCAAGTGGGGGTGAGGTGCAGGCATCTATTAGCCCCCGAAACTCCCCAGGTGATCCCAGTGTGCAGTCAGGGTGAGACCCTCTGCTGCCGGCTTCAGGAGTGCAAGCTGCTTGTGGCCAGGGGCGACAGCTCTTTGCCACTACCGTGCCCACAGCACTTGCACAGTGCCTGCATATAGTAGGCATCTGGTATACATTTAATGCATTTTTTTTAATGAGCGAATAATACAGAAATGATAAAAGATTGGGACCAAGTATCATTTACTTTGTCTCTCCTGCTGGGAACCAAAGGATCAAAAGAGGGGCAAAACAAACTGTAGGATAAACCTTCCTCAAACTCGACTGTCACCAAGCCTTTCCCAAGCTCCCCAAAAGTTACTGGAGTTGAAAAGCCAAGAAATCCCTGATTGCCTCAACACGCATTTTTATCTCCATCATTTTACAGATGGGTTATTTGGCTGTGGGACAGTGAGAGCTGTCCCTCATTAAAAATGCAGATTTTCAGGCCCCATCCCAGAGCCCCAGACTCACAGTGTGCATTTTAAGAAGACCCTAGGTCCTCTGCAGCTCCTTAAAGTTAAGAAACCCTGTGTAACCAAAATGGCTGAGAAGTCCCTGTGGGGAAGAACCAGCGGGCTGTGCTGGGCCCCTGGGAGAGCCCCTGGGAAGAGACCCCCCAGAGGAGGTTGGGGGAAGGGGTGGCCACACCTTGAGGCCAAATGTCAGAGCTTTTTTGACCTTCACAAAACCCCCAAAGCATCTAAGGACTTGAATCCTTAACTCACCAAGTCTAAACCTTGAGCAGGTAAACTGACAGAGCCCGAAAGAACAACCTGTAGAGGCTGAAGAACATTTATATTCACTTCCTGAAGGATCTTGGTGAATTTAGGGTTGTGACCAGTTACTAAGTATCGTCATGAGATGGATCAAAGAGCGTGGGCCCTTCTCTGAATCACTGGGCTGAGGCAAGCTCTTTGGGGTTTGCTCAGGGAGGCCCGGTGGGTGGGCCTCTTCGCTCCCTCCCCCACGTGGCCAGGGTTCTGTAATTCCCACATGACGTCCACTGTGCTTGCTCGCTCGGCATCCCCCACAAGCACCAAGATCCCTTAGGAACCCTCGCTCCTAATTCCCCCGGCTAGATGTTAGTTAGCCTATGGACACCCTCACCTGCACCTGCGGTAGGAAACTGTTCTTGTCATCATTGCCTTCAACCTACAAGCAGCCCCTGTGGGGTTTGCAGATGGGGAGAAGTGACTGTGGTCATCTTTTCTTATGTATAGGGTGGGGACTTCCACCTGCGAGGAAGTCACTTTTTTTTTTCCTTTCTTTTTCTTTTCTTTTTTTCTTTTCCCTTTTTTTCTTCTTTGCAAATTCTAGATACCTTTATGCAATTTTCTCTAGATTCTAGTATCCCCTACCGAGCCTCCCCTGCAGAGACAAAAGCAGAAGTTCCTGGAGAACAGCCCTCAAACCAGGGTGAACATCAAGGGGAAAACTAAGCCTCAGCTCCCCACGCCCTGAGCACCTCTCTGCCCTCCATGTAACCCGACCACAGCTACACACACACGCCCAGAATGGGCGCTCTCAGCTAGAAACCGTGGGGAAATGCTCTGCCCTCGACGAAATTACTTAAAACTACTTTCTGCTTTACAACATCATACGCAGCAAATATTTTCCTGCCCCGGCCGTGGCCCGAGGCAGTTTTTGCATTCTGCATCAGGAGGAAATTGATTACTGTGAATGTTTTAGCTGTGGTTGTTGTTTGTGTATAAACTTTTGTTAAAACAAGGACGGCAGAATAAATGACCTTTATGTAGACACCTATTAAGGCACTAAAAGGCTTGGCTACATTCATCTGAGACGCGTACACATAACGCGCGGAACAATGAGGGGATCAGCAGCTGCAAGGGGTTGAATTGAATTCTTCAACAATGGAAAAGTTTTTCAGACCCAAATACCAGCAATCAAAGAGAATTTTTGCAGATAATCCGAGAGAAAGAAAATAATAAAATAAAAAAAAAAATGCTAGCCAACTTTGCACCAGTTAGCATAAGGTTGCCATCTGAAACATGTCAGCTTAAGAGCGGACCCTACCACCATTCTTTTCCCCAACTGCAGTATTCAGAACTGTTTCCCCAAATAATCCCAGATGGCATGCCACAAAATTTCAATTCATTTTAAAAGCTTTCTTTGCTGTTATTATGTGATTGAAAGTGCAAAAGCAAGTTGCCATTCTCATGGCACTATTTGCATTGGCTATTATCCCCTAAAATCCCCTTTAAACAGCTACATTGTCAGCCCATAGGCCTCATTTAGAACTACAAAAAAGCCCAGATTAATTCGATCAAAGAAAGAGCCAAGTACAAAATGCACTTTTCAAACTGTATCAGAGTGGGTTCGCTTTACAGATCGCTTCGGGGCAAGAACGGCAGGGGAAAGAAAGCCCTGAAATAAAGCTTGGTTACGAAGCGAAATAACTAGGTTTGGCTCCTTCTGATTTATTGGAGCACCTCAAGGCGAAACCTCCAATTAAAAATTCTTAGAGGGAAAGATATTTAAATATAAATGCTGAAACAGACCCCCACAAATCGCAGCATCCCATGTGTACCCTTGGCTCTCAGCCACCATTCTTAGGAGGCCCTTGGAAGCCTCGCCGGGGGAACCTGGTTAGGAGGAGGCATTTCTGAGGTCGCCAACATCACATTAAGCCCTAGGGCTTTGCACTTGTAAACATTTATATACGACTTTCCTCTCCCCATCCCCAGGGGAAATGTTTTTAAGTTACCACCAGAAAAGAAACGGCTGGAAAACAAAGGACAACGGTGCTGACAACGTTTCTTTCCACAAAACAAAACATGCCCAAGATTCAGGTCGAATTCCGGGCTCAGGAGCCTGCTTGAGAGCCCCCTCCTGCCGGCAGGCAGACGGGGCTGTGGGTGGGTCGCAGGGGCTGTCGCTTTTAGTCTCACCTGGGGGCCTGGAGGTGGGGGAGAGAGCTGGGGTGAGCCAAGCTGGAGTTGGGGTCTCTTAGGGACGCTCCATTAGGGTCCTAGGCGGGGCGAGCAGCGTCCGCGTCTGCTGGAGCCGGTGCCGGGGCGCTCGGCCGCAGGGCTCCCTCCCTCTCCGCCCGAAGCTGTGGCCCTTCAGCCGCGGCTTCTGCGCGCCGAGAACATTTTACTGGGGCGGGAAGGGCAGCACCGAGGTACGGCTACGGGACGTGTCTTGCTAGATGGGCCGCTGCCTCTTCAGGGACCGAGCGGCGCGGGGAGAGTGCCGAAAACGCGGGCAGCTGCAATAAATATCAAAGTCATTTGCAGGAGGGAAGAACCCCGGGATGATCTCAGTCGGGTGTTTCAGTTCAAGCTTTCGCTCCGGGAGGGACGAACTCAAAGTCCTGAGCGGTCTGCTGTTCCCCAGACCCACCCTGGAAACAAAAGAACATCGTGCTGCTTGAATCACATCTCACAGAATGTTTAGAAAGGGGCACGCTTACCAGGACGCTCCAGGCATACAACGCCAGTCCCGAACTTCTTGGCCGCATGCTTAGCTAGAAATGCATGGGGCTAATAAGTTATTCAGCTGGTTCCTAGGTGTTCACCACCCCCAACCACCAAATCCTCTCGGTCCTGAGAGTTATCTAGAGGAAACAGATATGCATAGAAAACGGCAAATTGGGTACTACTCCGCCTCCCATCCCTGAAGGCAGGAAAACAGAGAAAGAAGTAAACGGTGAATACATACACGGGAAAGAGAACTTAAAATCGAGTTGTTTCCAGTGAAGGAAAACATTCCATCCCTCCCCCCCTCATCTCCAAAACAAATTTTTCAGACTCTTTCCCTGATACTCCTTTTAATCACAGCAACACAGTACAAAGAAAAACAGTTCTGGTGTTTTGAGACCAGGATAAACTTTCTGAAATTCAGCAAACCTAAACCTGGAGGGGAAAGACAACTGCATGTGTTGATTCCTTAGAAGACAAATTGAATGCCTGTGAGAAAGCAAGCCCACAGTAATTTCTTTCCAGTGAATTTCAGCAGACTGGTAACTAGTTGGAATGGGAATGTTTGCTTGGCTTTATATAGGTCTCACTGAAGCCCTGACTGAAAACACAATTACTTCCCTTGATGGGAAATAGGTGTTTGATGACAAGTTCAAGAATATTACAAGCGAAATAAGAAAGGAAAATCAGTGCCTTCCTACTTACCACCCCTGCCAGCATTCAGACACCCAGTGTGGTCCCATCAGGACTCACAAGGACATTGTTTAAGGCAAATGTCCTTGAGGCTTGTCCTTGAGGCTTTTTTTTAGGAGAGCAGGAGACTAAAGGAACTGGTTTGGCGATACACTGTAAAAGCCTCGAGGCTTTGTTAGGAGTTCTGAATTCTGGTCCTGGATCTGCCTCCGACTGACAGAATGACCTTGGCTTAGTCGATTTCCCCCTCCAGATCTTACTTTCCTCGTCCATAAAACAAGGCTAACCTAGATGATTTCCAAGGGCCACCCCAGAAATAACATCAAAGAACGATGAGAGCATTCCTCAAGAGAACGCAGCCAGCAGTAATACAATGGGTCTAAAATGAGTTTCTCATGTTACGTGTTTCCAAGGTAACAGAATAGCTTCACCGGCACAGGGTGGGCTTGAACGTTCTCCTCCTAGCCTGTTAGAGGCTCTGGTCCTCCATAAAAATTAACTTCAACTAGGTTCATTTGAAATTAGCCACAAAGTCTCTGGCTATTGGTTGCAACGACTGATCCCCAGTCTGAATCCTTCACAGGGAAGCCTACTTGACCTATCTGGCCATGGGGCCAGAGCTGTTAGTCTTCTAGAAACAGTTTCTATGTTTTCTTCAGTAAAATGAAAAACAGGATGCCATTTAAAAAATTATTTGACAAATAGGGCGCCTGGGTGGCTCAGTGGGTTAAAGCCCCTGCTTTCGGCTCAGGTCATGATCTCAGGGTCCTGGGCTCTCTGCTCAGCGGGGAGCCTGCTTCCTCCTCTCCCTCTGCTTGCCTCCCTGCCTGCTTGTGATCTCCCTCTCTGTCAAATAAATAAATAAAATCTTTAAAAAAATTATTTGACAAAATACCTCTTAAACATTTTATATTTATAAAGGGGAACTCTTGGCTTAGTCATAAATTCTTTACAGATGTCAGTATCCAAGTGTTCATTCAAGAAATATTTATTGAGCACTCACATTACACCAAGCACTAGTCTAGTTTCAATAAATACAAGAGCGAAAAACAGTAGTTTCTCTGCTCTCATGGAACTCACACTCTAATGAGAGGGGCCAGGAAGAGACAGTAAGCAAAAATAAGATTAGTGTAGTGTGGTGAGTGGGCTACACCACATTAGTGGACTCTTCAGAAAAACTAGCCATGCACAGCTTTGGGAGGAGCACACTCTGGGCAGATGGAAGAGCTAGGGACAGAAAGCAAGCCAGGGTGGCTGGAATGCAATGGTGGCGGAAGTAAGCAGTGTGAGATAAAGTCAGAGAAATAGGAGCAAGCCACACGACTTACGTGATTGGATTTTACGCTCATTATAGGAGGAAGTCTATCAGTTTGAAGCATGGTAGTGACATGCTCTATGTTCCCTTTTTGGAAAGTACTCCTGTTCTGGGAAGAACAGACTCTAGGTGGAGCAAGTGTAGCAGGGAGGTTATTTCAATAATACCAGTAAAGGTAAAAGTGGCTTCTGCTGCAAGTCATGGTGAAGTGAGTGTATTCAAGACCCGTCTTGGGAGACTTGTTACTGGTGCAAATGGGGATGAGCCAAGGGACAAGACACTGAGGAAAAGAGAGAAGTGTAACTTCTAGATATGGGAATTGAGCAATGCATTGAGAAAGAAGCAGATCTAGTGGTGTGGGAGGAATTAAGAGTTCTGATATGGCAACATTAAGTTTGAAGCACCCTATTAAATGTGTATGTGACAAGATCGAGTGGGCAATTGGACGCATGAGTTAGGAGCTGCAGGAAATGGTCACTGGGATAGGGTCAGTAACTGTGATGGTCAATCACTCTGATGAAGACCCTTCATCTCACAGATAAATGGAGCAGAAGCCCTCCAACCCAATTCATCTGGGATTTGTAGTTGATTCCAACCCAGTTCATCTCGGGTTTGTAGTTGATTAATAAATCAATTACTTTGGGTCACCTGGGTGGCTCAGTCAGTTAGGCATTCGCCTTTGGCTCAGGTCATCATCCCAGGCTCCTTGCTCAGTAGGGAGTCTGCTTCTCCCTCTCCCTCTGCTGCTCCCCCTGCTTGTGTTCTCTCTCTCTAATAAATAAATAAATAAAATCTTTAAAAATCAATCGATCAAATGCTACTTTCATACTGCTGTGGCACTTTTGGTCCCAACTAAATCCAGGGATTTTGGTCACTTGCTTTGGACCCAGTTGCCACAACCCAACAGTGTCTGTCTTT
>PITA01007635.1:28599-64546 GCA_004023965.1 Spilogale gracilis | reverse complement strand
GGGTACCTGGGTGGCTCAGTTGGTTAAGCGACTGCCTTTGGCTCAGGTCATGATCCCGGAGACCGGGGATCGAGCCCCACATCGGGCTCCCTGCTCAGCGGGAAGCCTGCTTCTCCCTCTCTCATTCCCCTTGCTTGTGTTCCCTCTCTCACTGTGTTTCTGTCAAATAAATAAATAAAATCTTAAAAAAAAAAAGAATAAAATCACATGGCTGTGAAGGAAATCCCAGAATGTGTGTTAATGAGGAACTGCTCTATCACTGGGGATTGGAGGGACCACATAGCCTGAGGACCCAAAGCAGAGACAGCCAGGGACGTGGGGACAGGCACTGCTAGTTCCCATCCCCTCCAAACAGATGGGTAAACTGCATCGTGGGCCACAGAGGCTCACAGAGCTCCTCCCCTGCGCCATCAGGGCCAAGAACTCTCAAGGACATTTATTCCTTTGAACTGGAAGTCTCTCCCATATGGGAACACCATCAGGATCAGGGACGTGAACCCGATTCCATTCTGTGTCCATCAGCACATTTTCTATTTTATTTCCACAGGGACCAGAAATGCCATCTCTCTCCCTGGCTGGGGTGAGGTCAACCTCATATAGTGAACATTCTGCTATTGGTAGTAGGGGAGGAGGAGAGGAAGGAGACCTAATACATGCGAAAGACAGGGGCAACCACTCTGAGGCCTAGAGAAGGAACTGGGGGGAAAGGAGCAAACGACTACAAGGAGGTACTCTTCTAATCTCTTGTCCATGTCCTCTGATTATTCATCACCCATTTTTGCCTCTTTGACCCTCCCAGCATGCTTTTAGTAATGTTATCGAGATATAATTCATATATAAAACTATTTACCCATTTAAAGTGTAAATTCAATGGCTGTTAGGATTTTTAGCACATGCACGAAGCTCTTCAACCATCACCACTAATTCCAGAACATCACTCACAAAAGAAATCTGACGCTTATGAACGGTCACTTCCATTCTCCCCTCCCTGCTCCCCAGCCCCTAGCAATGACTAATCCATTTTCTGTCCCTGTCCCATTTACCTGTTCTGGACATTTCATGTAAATGGAATCATACAATAGGTGGCCTTTTGTGTCTGAGTTCTTTCACTTAGCATCATGTTTTCCAGATGCATCTGAGTCGTGGCCTGTATCAATACTTCATTCCCTTTTATGGTTGAATAATATCCCATCGTGTGGATTATACCACATTTTGTATCCCTTCAGCAGATGCAGGACATCTGGGTTGTTACCACTTTGTGGTGTTTATATGTATTAACAGCCATCAGTGTACAAGTTTTTGTATGGAAGTGTGTTGTCAATTCTCGTGGGTATATACTTTGGAGTAGAACTGCTGGGTCCTATGTTAACTTGATGTTAAATTTTTGAGAGGCTTCCAGTGACTACAGGAATTCTTTCACAAGAACAAGAAATGAATTTCTCTGCTATGGAAGCCAGTGTTCTTTTAGGTTTTGATATTTGTTGTTGTACAACATCTCGTAACTGGTACCCTTGGCCATGAAGTCCCTAGTGTTTTGTAAATGGGCGCATACATATATGCTTTAATTGCCAGGCTGTGTCTTGTCTGCCCCATAAGACTGGAAGCAATTTGAGGATGGGGATGGTGTTCTTATCTTTCTCCTCTGTCACGGAGCCCATATTGTGCCACGCCCAAAATAGAATTAATTTAAATACTTCTGATTACACCCATGAATGTGGGGGCTCACAACTGGGTCTAAAGAACACACTGAAGAGCTATGGATGAAACTTGAAAACATTATGCTAAAAAAAAGAAAAAGAAAAGTACAGATAGAAGAGAGAACCTTCAGCCTTCTAGACCCTCTATGAGTGGTGGGAGTTTCCTTTCTCAGCCATCAGGGACTGAGCTGCCCCTTCTATTCTACCATTTTAAATACTGAACATTTTGTTTTCTGTTGAAATGTATTTGGAGAGACACTAGGTGTTGCTGGTTTCCCATGAAAAAGAGTATCATTAGGAATCATCCAGTAGTACTGGGAGCCTTTATTACCAAGAAGTTAGAATTTTCGTTTTCATTTTTGCTTTTGCTAAAATTCTTTCCAGGTAAATTATGTGCCAAATGTATACTGTGGCAGACAGACTAATGTCCCCCCACGATGTTCATGTCCTAATTTCCAGAGCCTGTCAGGTTACATGGTAATGGGGAATTGAAAGAGGGAGACAATCCTGGATTATCCCAATGGGCCTAATATAATCACAGGGCCCATAAGAGTAGAAGACAGAGGCAGAAGAGAAACAAAGGACGATGTGACTCTGGGAGAAAGGGACAGAGAAATGTCACATTGCTGGCTTTGAAGATGAAGAGGACCATGGGAAAAGGAACGCAGGCAGTCTCTAGAAGCTGGAAGAGGCAAGGAAACAGCTTCTCCTTCGAGCCTCCAGAAGGAACAGAGCCCTGTGGACAACTTGATCTTAGTCCAGGGAGACCTCTCTCAGACTTCCAACTTCCGGAAATGTTAGATAATAAGTTGTGTTATTTTTAAATCATCAAGTTTGTGGTCATTTGTTATGGCATCAGGAACAAATCAATACTTTTATTAATATTTCCCCCACTTCATCCTTTTAAGACTCTGAATCTACTCCTTAGGAAGACAGTGGGATGGGGGAGCCAGGCTGGAGGTTAAGTCACACTTGACTGGCATGCAGTTAATTTGCCGGTGCATTCTGTTAGCTAGTGTATAAGACGGCAGACATTAATACTTACATTTTATAGTACTTTACATTTTTTCTGAGATTTTATTTGTTAAAGAGAGAGTATAAGCCATGGGAGAGGCAGAGAGAGAGGGAAAAGCAGCCTCCTCACTGAGAAGGGAGCCTGATACAGGGCTTGATCTGAGACCCTAGATCATGACCTGAGCCGAAGGCAGATGCTTAACTGACTGAGCCATCCAGACTTCCCAATACTTTTTACTTTTCTAAAAACTTTCAATGCACTGCTCGATTTGATCATCAGAATAACTTTGAGAAACTACGTGAATGCACTGTTTTCGCTTTTGACAGATTAAAAACAATGAGTCACAGGGGTACCTAGGTAGCTCAGTCGGTTGGGTGTCAGACTCCTGGTTGCAGCCTGAGTTGTGATCTCAGGGCCCTGGGATCACGCCCCACATTGGGCTCCGCACTCAGCAGGAGTCTGCCTGAGATTCTCTCTCCCTCTGCCCCTCCCCACCCCACACTATGCTCTCTCTGTATATCAAATAATAAATATTTAAAAACAGGAACAAAACAATGAGTCACAAAGTTCCCAGAGACAGGTGATGACAAAATTGGTATCCTGTTTTTATCTCTTTCAGGAGTGGTCCTCAGACTTTTCTCTTATTCTTTCAAAGAACTTGAGCCCCAGGGTGCTAGAAATCAAAAAGCACATTTTCCTAAGGACATTTGTATGTTTGCAGGCATTCTGCCACCACATCTAGCACTTATGGAAAGAGTTCAAGGACATTAAGTCAGCGTTCCCACCATCGGGCTTCCGGGACATGACCTGAAGCCAGGTGGGCAAGCGGTCTAGGCGTTCCAGACCTTTCACAGTAGTGCGCGGTTCCCAAGGCAAGGGAACTCGAAGATGTTACAGGCTCTTTCCTTCAAGGGTTTATTGCTTCCTTTCCCTGCCCTTCGCCCTGGCCTCCGCCCTCTTCTGAACCCTGACAGTAGCCCTCTGGGCCAGCGGTTCACCATCTGACTGACACTACACAGCTCTGGCTAGCATTCATCCCTCTGGGCAGTCCTACTCTGGAGGCCAGAAGTAGAAAACCCAGTCTGTGGTGGGCCCTCCCCGCCCAAGTCCCCACATAAGTCAAAGTGACACCTGCTGCCTTTTATCCCACCTGCCCTCCCAGTCTCCAACCCAAGGCCTACCTTCCACTAGCCACCCTCTCTTCTTCCCCTCCTCCTTCCCTTCCTTCCTTCTCTCCTTCCTACCTTCCTTCCATCTTTCCTTCCCACCATCCTTCCTCCTTCAGCAAATATTGAGGGCATATCACCTCTGTGCACTGCACAAGGCATTAGGGACGAGGGGATAAAGAACAGCCCACTCCCTCCCTAGCCTCCTGGTTCTGACGTCATTTGAGGAATGCACACATACATTAAATAATTTCTAAAAGAGGGAAACACTGAGCATTCACATTCACTTAGCAGGAAAACCGGCTCCGAGTCCTTCAACAACTTTGGATTTGGTCCTTCTAAGCTTAGTGATGCTGTTCTAGAGAGGCGTTGTAGGGTAATGATTAAGAACCGTGGCCCCAAAGCCAGACTTTCTGGTCCCAAATCCTGCACCTCCTGTTTGCTAGCTATGTGATCTTGGGCAAGTTATTTAATTTTTCTTTCTTTCTTTTTTTTTTAATATTTTATTTGACAGAGAGAAACACAGCCAGAGAGGGAACACAAGCAGGGGGAGTGAGAGAGGGAGAAGCAGGCTTCCCGCGGAGCAGGGAACCCAATGTGGGACTCGATTCTGGGTCTCTGGGATCATGACCTGAGCCAAAGGCAGTTGCTTAACCAACTGAGCCACCCAGGCGCCCCTAACTTTTCTTTATCTGTTTCCTCAGATGTAAGGAGGATGATGATAACAATGCTTCATGGTATTGTTTTGATGATTAAATAATGAATAATTAAATTCATTCCAGAAAGAAGCTCTTAAATCCAGTCTTTTGTACATATAAACACGGTACCGAGCAGGTTAGACTGCAAACAAACGAAGTCGCTGTTGCTCTGGGTTGAATGCCAGCAAGTCTGTGAGTCTTCATCACAGCAAAGACAACCTAAGTGCAGGCGCTGTCTGTTCTCCAGTGTTGGGGGGCGGGGGAAGAGCAGATGAAGGGGCAAAGGCGTGAGTGGCCAGGGAAGCCCTAGAAACCAAAACAAAGGAAGCCTCTTCCCTCTTTAATCACTGCAGCCATAAAACAGGGGCAGGGACATGGAAATGAAACATGTTATAAAATAATCTCAAGTTTAAAAAAAACCCACCAAATTAGCACACAGACTGTCCTAACTGTGAGCATAAAGGCAAGTACTCCCGTGGATGGAATCGGGGGGGGGGAGGGGCAAAATGAAAACGTTTGCTGAGTCACGCAGCAGGAATATGTGTGAATGCTGAGGAGCCACTTCAAATCCTGTTGGAATGTGGTTTAAAACTGGACAGGGCTGAGGGCGGCTGGTGGCACAGTCAGTTGGGCGTTTGACTCATGCTTTCAGCTCAGGTCATGATCTCAGGGTCGTGGGGTCGGGCCCTGCCTCAAGTTCCATGCTCAGTGCAGAATCTGCTTGAGATACTCTCTCCCTCTGCCCTTGTGCATGCTCTCTCGTTCTCTCTCAAATAAATAAATAATCTTTATTTTATTTATTTGACAGAGACACAGCTAGAGAGGGAACACAAGCAGAGGGAGTGAGAGAGGGAGAAGCAGGCTTCCCGTTGAGCAGGGAGGCCGATGCAGGGTTCGATCCTGGGACTCTGAGATCATGACCTGAGCTGAAGGCAGACGCTTAACGACTGAGCCACCAGGTGCCCCCAAATAATTTTTAAAAAATAAAACAAATTAAAAAAAATTTTGACAGCGTTGAGCACTCTCTTCATGAAACTCACTGTCCCTTGAATTCTTTGACATCCCTTCACTGGATTTCTTCTCCTTTTCTGGTTGTTCCTTATCTGTCTCCCTGTGCTCGGTTCACTCTGCCTACTTTTTAAATGTTAATGAAGCATTTAATAATAAAACATTAAAGGACTCCATCCTCCGGTTCCTGCTATAGAAGAAAGGAAACACAAACATGGAGTGGGTGGATAATACAGAAACTGTGTGGAAACGGATTGGAATTGGACATATGGGTGTGAACTCATGATTTGTAAAGTGTGTGGTCATGTGTGTAGCCACATGTGTACGTGTGTGTGCACATACATACATTGCAAGCATACATTTCCTGCCTGCTGTGAGGACCTAAAAACAAAGACAACCCAGTAATGATGGGCTTACATCACTCCCAGATACCAGTTTCTAATATCAGTCTCCACTAAAAGGAACCAGAGACCCCAGAGAAATCGTTGATTTCAGGACTGGGGTACAGAACCCATAAAATGAGCCAGAAGCACATTTTGATGCCAGAAATGATGGGTCAATGTCACCAGAACACAGGAGTTTGAAGGGACTTTTCCAAATCTGAGAAGATTTGAGCCAAAATAATTAAGGAAAATAGTGAATTACAAACTGTGGAAAAGTAGAAATCTATCAGCTAATAATAAATAGATAAGTAAACTATTAAATAAGTGATGGAGAAGGCAGGGCTCTTGCTTAAAAAACCCAAAGACCAAAAGATAAATGCTGGAGTTGAAAATCATTCTGCAGCCATCAGTCAAGAGAGTAATGACGGGACTATCATCAGCTGATGCTAAATTTAGGCGGAAAACTTTGATGAGGAGCAGGGTATCTGCAGGAAATAGACTGCAAGGCAGAAAATACTACCCATACACTGAAGAAATCAGACATCTGCCTAGGTACCACAACTAATATCACCAAGAGGGGCAAAGGGATAGCATTTGCCTCTAGATATGATATTCTGAGATCATATCACTTGCATGGTATTCTGAAAAGGAACATATCACCAGCATTTAATCATGAAGAAATATCAAACTCAAAATGAGGAAGGTCTGTTAAAGTTGAGGGGACACTATATTATCTAAAAATGCCGCTGTCATAAAAGATCATGAAAAGGTGAGGAAGTATTCCAGATTAAAGACTAAAGAGACATGACAACTAAATGCAACATGTCATGATCCCGGAGACCAGGGATCGAGTCCTACATCTCCCTCTCTCACCCACCCTGCTTGTGTTCCCTCTCTGGCTCTGTTTCTGTCAAATAAATAAAATCTTAAAAAAAAAAAAAAAGTACAGGAAATCACACCAAGGTCAGTGTGAAAAAAGTGCCAAAGGACCTCAGAGAAGGAAGCACCTGCATATGGGCTAAGTATCAAAAAATCCACATGGAAGAAGCCACATTCCAGCTGAGCATGATGGGGTAGGAGCTTTCTGGCAGGGTTGGGATGGGGCGGAGGGAGGGATGGTGAAGGTAGAGGGAACAGTGCCAAGGATCCCAGTTTTGGAAAATGGAAACTGACCACGTGACTCCACGTAGGCCTGCAAACCCAGTAAAACAGGCTTGGCCTCCAGACTCCTTCCAATCCCAACTGGGCAGACAGGCCGGTGGAACTGACGGGCTGCCAAGACAGGATTCCCTGAGAAGAGCCTCTGATGTTTCCTAGACCAAAACTGCATTTTCAGAGGCCTGACAGCTGTTGAATGAATATAAGAGAAAAACAAGGGACCCCACTCTTAACTACTAACCTCCAAAATATTTTGACGGCGGACCACACGGCCTCAGATACATGTGTTTGCATCCTGATTCTGCCATTACCAGCCCTGGGCCTTGGGCAATTCATCTCATTTTGTCAAGCCTCCACATCCTCATTTCCAAAATAGATATGCTTCCCAAGATTAGTGTGATTAAGTAAAACAATGTTGGGAAAATGCCAGGAGTCCGCTTCATAGCAGGCATTTCCACAAAAGGCATTGTTGTTTCTACTTTTGCTTACAGCAACATTTGTGGCTAAGAAACACTGTAATTAAATCCCCAGAGCTCAGTCTAACTTCCATTCTGCCACCTAAATACTCTTGGGGGGGGGGGCATCTACTGTGGTTTAGCACCTATTTGTTTTCGGTACTGGGCTGGTTCTTTATGTACTTAATTTTTCTTTAAGATGAGGCTAGAACCCTGAAATAGGCGTTATCCCCATTGTAAGAAAATTAAGTTCGGTAAGATTAATTTATAACGTCACAGAACTGAGAGATCCGAATGAGATTTCAACCCAGCATGTGTGAACCTAGTTCCTTGCTCCCCAACCACCAAGCTGAAGCAAGCAGGCTGCCTAGTGAGGCACGGGAAGACAGGAGGGGAGGAAGTAAAGGAGATCGAAGATCAGTAAAGTGACCCATTTATTAGGGTTCTATTTTAATCCCCAAACTGTTTGCCCAGCTTCACTAAAGGTTACATTTGGAACCTACTACAGCAGTAGGTGGTACCCAGCCCTCCTTTTGCTCTGCTGGTGATCCAAGTCCTAAAAATGAGTGGTCATCTAGAACCTGGGGGCAGAGCAGCTTTATAAAGAACCAGCGTCACTGTTTAACTCTGCAGTGTAGGCGCTTCATTTGACCGCAGTTTTATAGCTGGAGACTTTCTCTCCATTTGAACCAACCCAGAGATCAGTCTCTCCATCCCTAGCAGCCACCCGTGGAGACAGGCACCGACCCTCACAAGTCCTGAGAAGACCGCACACCCAGATTGAGCCAGTGTTGGGTAATCAGACCTGCCTGGACATCTAGCAGTTACCTGACCTTGGGCAAATTTAGCACCTCAACCACTCTCTCGTCTGTAAAAATGGAGGGTTAACAACGCGCGTGTGGAGTAAATGACACAATGGTGTGAATGGCTCACCATGGCACTGGCACAGTTGGCACAAGTTCCCAAACAGAACCCTGTAGAAGCAGCTGCAGGAAGAAAGGGCCAAGAGCCCTAGAGTTTGGGTAACAGATGCGGACTTGCATGGAGGGCATGATTATATGGCTATTTATTCCCCAGACAGGAGACACCCAACAAGAGATAAGGAGAAGGAAAGTAGAAAGCCCTTAGAATAATCAGCTTGCCTTGCTGCCCCCTTCTCCCTGCATTCTTCTCAGCAATCCTCCCAATTTCTGTGATAATAAACAAATAAGGTTGTCTTGCTACTTAATATTGACACACCTCATGCAATGTCTCATATTCTGGAACCAAGGCCAAGGGAAAACTTTTTTCTCTGACTGTATCTGATCTCAATTCTTTTTCTCTTTCTCCCTGCGCCTTCTTAGAGTATCCAGCACTGGAAAACCAGTCAAGTCACTGGAAAACATACTTGGGAAGAAAATGTGGGGAGATAAAGACCTTGTGTTCTTCTTAAGGGTGGGAGGGGACCAAGTCTTTTCCATATCAGTAGGGAGCGTTCACAGGTTATAAATATCAACTTTAAAAATTATTAATCAGAACTTGACTTGTTTCTTTGCCTGTGTGGTATTTTCTCAAAAGTCAAAAGCATGGGAATTTTTAGTCCTATAGGAAAGCAGCCGCTGTCCAAAACCACCTAGAAGTGACAATCAAAATACATGCTACATTTAAGGGGATCAGGTAAGACGATTAAGAGATGATGACTTTAGCTTAGTTTGAAATCCTGAGAAACTTTTCCAGGATACTGTGCACCCTGACTTGAAGCATAACAAAGCATTCAAAAAACTGATTACTTCTGAAGTTTCAGGCCTGCCCACCAAACCCAGGAGAAAGCTTTTTCTAGCGCAGCTGCTTATACACACACATAACTGGAAGCTGAACAATTTGTTTCATAATTGAGGTAGTTAAAGCACTGAGAGGTTCCTCTCTAGATTCAAGCTCATGGGTTTTTCTTAAGATTTTATTTATTTGAGAGAGAGAGAGAGAGGGAGAGGGGAAGCAAGCATGGGGAGGAAGTGGAGCAGAGGGAAAAAGAGACTCCCTGCTGAGCACAGAGCCTGAGGAGGGCCTCAGCCCCAGGACCCTGAGATCATGACTCAGCTGAAGGTAAGTGCCTAACAGACTGACCCACCCAGGTACCCCTCAAACTCATGGGTTAATATATTACCTCCATCTCTTTTAGTCAGCATTTACACTCACATTGTGTATGTGTATATACGCGTGCACGTGCGCATGTGCGCGTGTGTGTGCACGCACACATACCGTTAAGAAAGCACACAGGTCAGGTTGTTCAGATTTAATGACTCCATGCTGTGTTATTCTCTGACCACCTCACATGTTTCATTGAGTCTGCTCTTTGCAGAGTCCAGGGTACCTCCCAATTAGAACATTTAATCAAAGTCTTCTGCACCCCAAACCTTCATAAAATAGCTATGACGAAATAACAGAAAGATACAAATTAGTCCCGTCAGTGAAAAAGCACTGGTCTTTGGGGTCCGAAGATCTCTGTAATTAGAGCAAGAGCAAATAGGGGAAAGGGCAGAATAGGGGAACTGATACTGCCTGAACCCAACTTTTCTGAGTCCCTCCTTTCCAGAATACCTGAAGCCCCCTTTCCTTATGTGTAGAGTAAATCTACTTGTGCAAAACCAAACATAAGGAAAAAAAAAAAAACAAAAAAACAGGAAGGAAGAAAAATAATAGTAATACATGTGGGGAAGGCAAGGATTGTGTACTGGAACTCTATGACCCCCCCCCTCCAAAGGAGTGGGCAAAATACCCTGGTTACAGTTACCCATGAAGACCCTGGCTTGCAGTGACATGGAGGTTTACCCAGAAAGCTATCCATGGGGCAGCTGGCACCCCCAGCCCCTCGGCTGAACTTCCACCACCTTCTTGTGAGGGTCACTGTATCTTCTGGAATCAGCAACTCTTTCTCCTCTTTTCGGTCCCTATGAAGGCAGAAGCAGCTCGGGGAGGGGAGGAAGTTTTAAATCTCTGAGCTAATTCTTTGTATCCAGACAGGATCAGAGTTTCCCAATCAGATCCTTCTCTATAAGTCAGGATTTTTTCTTAATGAAGTTCAACATCGAGTTAAAGCTGGCAAAAGTATACACTCACCATCTCAGGCCAAGCTGAAGCAGACAGGTTAAGGCAGGGTCAATGCAACAGGCCCGCGATAATGCTACCCACGCCAAAAGCAGGTTACTCAGGAAATGCCTAGGACTGACATGGTGCTCCGGGCCCTCTACAGGATGGGTCATACTTGTGGGTATGTTTTGTCCAGACTGACTACCTAGCCCCAACTAGACCAAGCCTCCCAATTCTGGGCTGGAAGAACAAGGGACAATCTGTCACTATTTCAAACTTCTTGGTGTCTCTCCAGCCCCGACTTGTGTCCCCAGAAAATCGGGGCAGCGGTGGACCAGGCTCGCATTGTGATGAGACGGGGAGTGAACAGCCGGTCCTTGTGAGTGTTTAGAAATAACTGAACTCCCTTTGGAGTCACATTAACTCCTGGTTCTATGCTAGGAGCATAATACTAAAACAGAAAGTCTTATTTTAAGAGATTCTCAACACCTCCCCAACTTTGGCACCTCCCAGTCTTCATCTCTCCCCCATCTTCCCCTCACAAACACACCACCCGAAGATACTACTGGGACATTTTCAGTATCTCTCAGGCCCAAGGACAATGCGGTATTAATGGCATTCGGCAGAAAACCCTTATCCCACATTAAAGACTCTTCCAGTTCAACACAGTGAAGAAAAAAATGATAATGTTAAGGGAAGGGGCAGCAGAAACCAGAGTCTGTCCCTTCCCACACCAGAGGCACAGAGCTTTCAGAAGTCCACGAAAAGGGCATCATCTCTTGCCAGAAGGCCACCAGCCACCACTGGTCGGGAGGCATGTGATTGCTTGTTTCTCTTCGGGACTGAAATGCAAGATGGTCAGGATTGCCGTGAGGGTCTGCTGGCGGCCCAGGCTATCAGGCAAGGTCAGGAAGCGGTAGATGATGTTTTTGAGGTACTCCAGGTTGGCTCCCTCCCTACTCTGGTCCCTGACGTTCTTCTCAATGTGGCTCTGCAGAGTGGCTACCTGCTCACGGTGCCGCTCCCCCTCCTCCAGCAGCCGGTCCTGCAGCTGCCGCACCTCCCCCTCCAGCCTGCGCCTCTGCTTCCTCAGGGACGTGATCTCCACCTCCTTGCGGGCCAGCTGCTCGGCATACAGGAAGAACGTGGGCTCGCTGGCCGCAGCCAGCTGCAGCGCCTGGGTCAGTCCGTCTGGGACCGATGTATCGGCTGCATCCCCAGGCCCCCCACCGCCCACAGGGCTCCTGCGTCCCGGCAGCCCAGAGGACAAGGCCACGGAACGCAGCTGCTCGAGCTCCAGGTCCTTCTCAGCCAGCACGGCCAGGGCCCGGTCCCGCTGCCTGTGCAGCTCCTCTTCCAGGCGCAGCGTGCGCTCCCTGAAGTCCAGCTGGCCCCGCTCCAGCTCCTGCCGGTGCGCATGCTGCAGCCGGGCCAGCTCCTGCTTCCAGTCCTCGGCCTCCTGCTGGTGCTGTCGCTCGAGCTCCTCACAGGACAGCCGCAGGGAGATGTACTTCTCCTTCAGCTCAGCGAGCTGCTCCTGGGCCTCCTCCAGTTCCTTGGCCAGATTACCATCTTTGGTGTTCTTGCTCTTGAGGACCACCTGGGCCCTCATCTTGTACCTCTCGAACTCCTCCTTCAGCTGCTTCAGCTCCTGTTGGTAGTAGAGTGCCGAAGCCTTCTCCCCATCGGCAGCCTCCGAGCCGGCCATTATCTCCAGGTCACAGAGTTTCTCCCCGTCCAGGGTCACCTGGCTTTTCCTAGCTGCCACCTGCAGCAGCCTCCTGAGCTGCTCCATCTTACCCTTCAGGACGTTGACATCCAGATTGGACTCCTCGCCATGGCTGTCTAGAGGGGAGCGGCTGGAGGCGGCCAGCGCCAGCGTCTTATTCTCCAAGTCGAGCTGCAGGATGCGCTCCTTTAGCTTCTGGATGGCCAGCTGGTCCTTCTGCTTGGCTTTCTCGTAGGTGCCCAGCAGCTCAGACACCTCAGATATTTGATTCTCCAGGGCCGCCACCCTCTGTTCTTCCACCTGAGATTGCTGGCGTAGCTGATCTTCCGCAAAGGCTGTCTGTAAAGCAAGGGGACAGATGGGAACGCATCCAGAAAAGCCACAAAGGCCTAGAACAAACTGCAAAAGCAAGAGAGGGGAGCAAAGGGGTCACAGGACTCGGACGGCCTGGTGAAAAGGGGGACCGGAGCTTTTTCTGTTGCTTTGGAAACTAACAAAAGTTCCTATAACCTGGTTGGGTTCTGCTCCCAGAGATACATCACAGCAAACAATATTAAGAAGCTCTGCATATCTGCTGGTGTTCTGCTCTCGTGCCTCGGCAGTCTCCTGTCATACACAGGGCTCACACAGGAAGTGCGTTATCTTTGTCGTCTATTTCCCCAAATCCCACTAAGAAATCATAGGACATTCTTTTCCTCTACCAATATTCCTGGAAGTTCAAAACTCAGATCTCTCTCCAAGCTGAAAGGAGCACTGTAAAATAGCACACCTTCCAGGAACTGGCAAATTGACTAGAAGCAATTACAAGAGGTTGCTTCTGAGATTTCCTTTTGCGCCGCCCCGCCCTCCCCCCAGCCACCCTACCGCTCCCAGTGTAATGCACCTGCCTAGAGGCAGACACACTGCTTTCACTGTGCAACTGAGACTATGCTGCCCCACAGAGCACAGCTGGTAAGAGGCCAGAAGTTCAGAGGCGTCTGGCTCCAAAGCAGCCTAAACTAAGGAAGTCCACATCCTTCCACATCCTGTTGGAAGCACACTCTGGATGCTGCCAACACCACGCGGCACAGATTTCCCAGGACTCCCAGGGCAACCTTCTGAATAGCATCAAGACTGGACAGTGCAGCCACTTAGTTCTACTTACCAAAGGAGACAAAACCCTAATATTTCCCAGTTTAGGCTAAATGACTAACGTTAGAAGGAGATGACAATAATTACCTTCCTCATTTCCTGCTGCAACTGAGCCTGGAAATGGCTCTTCAGGCAGGCAGCCTCTTCCTGAAGCTCCCGCAGCCGAGGGTCGGGCCGATTCTTCTCATCTCGAAGAGCCTGCAGCTCACCTTTCAAGTCCTCCACCTCACGGGTCAGCTGCTTGGTCTGCAGCTCAAACCCTTCCATCTGACCCGCTGCATATGCCCGCCCTGCCAGGGCTTCTCGGGTCTCTTCCAGCCGAAATTCCAAGTCCTGGCGCTGGGTCCTCTCCTCCTGCAGCAGTTTCTGGAGCTCACGAAGCATCAATGCATGGTCACTCTGCTCTTGCGCCCGATCATGTTGCTGGGTGATAAGTCGCGCTTTGGTTTCTGCTATCTGCTCCTGAAGCCCCTTCAATTCTCCCTCCAGACGGCCCCTTTCCTCCTCCGCCTTTTTACTGGTGTCCTCTAAGTCCTGTTTCATCTTCTTCTTGTCAGCCAGATAAGAAGCTTCCATGCGAGACTTCTCCTGGGTGACTGTAGCTAAAGAGCTGGTCAAAGTAGCCAACTGAGTCTTCAGCTGGTGCAGTCGTTTGTCCACTTCCCCACCACCAGACGGTCCATCCCCACTGCTACTGCTAACGCCACTCTCCGACCCGCTGGCTTCTTCCGACTTTGGAAGCGGTGGTCCACGAGCCAGCCTGTCATCCTCTATCCCAAACTCACCCTTGGTGCTGGTGAGACTGGCCGCAGTATCCAAGCTGGTGGCGGTCCCAGTGCTATCCTCGCTGTGAGTGGAGCATCGGTCATCCACAGAGTCAGGACAAGAGAGGCCTGGAGGCTGGACACCTGTGAGGCCCACATCCGCCTCGTGGGAGACCGACAGCACCTTAATGCTGGCCTCTAGGGCCTCCTTCTCTTTCAGGAGGCTTTTATAGGCGCGGACCACATCCTTAAGACGTGCCTGGTACTGAAGGAGCTGCTTCTTCTGCGTCTCAATGGTCTCCAGCAGGTCCTTCTTGCTCGGCCCGCCCCCGAAATTCATGCCAAACTTCTCCATGTTCAGAACGGGTGCTCGACGTCAGCCAGGAAAGGGTCCGAAGACCTTGGCGGGGGCCGTGAACGACAGGAAGAGAAGTGTCCCCCAAGTCTCTCTTCCCAGCTGTCGGAGACCGGAGACCGGATGCCGGATGCGGGGCAACCTGGCCGGGGAGCCCGCCGGGTCCCAGGCACCGAGGGCGGGTCCTATCTCAGAGGCGGGACGACGCCGGCCAGGAGAAGCACACAGCCAGGGTTCACCTGTACTGTCCTAGAAACTGCTTCGCGCTCCGCGTTCGCCCGGGCCACAGCAGTCCCGGCCGGCCCTCGGCCCACGGTCGGCCGAACGTTTAAAGCCGCCGTAACCCCATCACGACTTCCTAAGTACAGCGGCCGGAGAACTGCGCTTCCGGGTCCACTGGAAATGACGACAGAGAGACGCAACAGGCTCCGCCCCCAGAGGGCATGAGGTGGGCGGAGCTACTTCGGCCGGAGGATGGGAGGCGGCGGTGTTCGGAACCTAGTAGGGCTAGGAATCCCCGGCTAGTAACGTCGAGGAGTCTGGAGTGATGTTTTCGTGGCTGCGCCTGAGCTTACCTTCGGGCTACGATGAGCGAGGGACGGTGAGCAACGTCACACTGAGTCCTTCTCAAATACCCGGATGAGCGACGCTTTCCCCACACTTGGGGCTCAGTATTACTGTCCCTAAGGAACAGCAAGTAAGACTACCATTTAGATAACGAAAACTGCAACCCTTGATAGGACACTTTCAGCATCTTTTAGGTGTCTAGTATAATAATTATTAACACCTTGCTGAATTCTGCTGAGTTGATTCAACAGATTATATGTAGAGGACACCCTATGGCCATGACCTGCATCCTATGTGCCAGCTGTATTCCAGGACCTTCACAAGAGTTTTGATATTTAGCCTGTGCAGTTATTCTGCTCAGTGGGTGTAAACAGGAGATACAGAGGGGTTAAATAACATGCCCAAGGTCACACAGCTAGGAATCCTATCTATATCTGTCCAACTCTCAACATACCAATGCTGCTCCAGGTGATCACCATGAAGTGACAAGGTCATGCCCTCAAGGACCTCCTATCTAGTGAGAAAGCAAAGCTACAAACACAAGCCCTGCTCTCACAGCAGTATGTATGGGTATATTCAAAGTGATATGGAAGTTAAGAGGAGGGAGCCTGTCTAGGGGAGGCAGAGAAGGTTCTTGGGAAAATACTTAGAGATCTGAAGCATAAGTAGCAATTGTCCATCTAACTAAAAATAAGGGAAACAAGCATTCTGGGCAGAGGGAAAAGACTGCTTGGACTCCTAGACTATCAGCCTGGCTCACCCTGAGAATCACTTCATGGTCGTAGCTTAGGGTATGTGAAGGAGATTGGCAACAGATGGGGCAGGCACAATACATGGAGACAAAAATTAAGGCATTTAGACTTTATCTTGGGCACTAAGAAGACACTAAAAGATTTTAAGCTTGGGTGGCATCATCCAGACTTATATGACAGTTTGCAGATACCAAGGGGCAGGAGACTGGTAAGGAGGCTATTTCTGTCCCAAGGAAGAGATGGTAGTGAAATAGGGCAAGGACAACAGGAAGGAAGGGACTAATTAAAAGAGCTAAAGACGTGGAACTGACCTGACTCCGTCACCACTAGTTCTGTTGTTATATTGAGACTCGTAAATGCACTCTTCAACCTTGTAAAAAGCCTTCTTAAGAATGGAAGTCTATGGCTGAAGACTAAAAGAAAGTCATGGACTCACTCATACCTGGTGTCCAAAGCTTGTTCTCTTTACAGACTTTTCCAGTCAGGATGGGGCAGACCCTAGAGGTCTGTTCAGACCCAGTTAGTTTCTTAGTGGCCCAGAAAAAAATCCAGCTGCACTATACAAAGCATTTTGGTATGTCGTTTCATCATTTTAATCTTTGCCATAACCTCATGAGATAGGGCAGATATTAGTCTCCTTTTGCAGAAAATAACAGGTTGTGAGGATCACTGAAGCTAAGCCTTCCAAAAAAGTGGGTAAAAGGCAGAACTGAGATTTGAACGGAGACCTGGAATGGTACATAGTGGGCATTCAATATTTGTTGAATGAGTGAATGAAGGTTCTCTGATTCTCAGCTCACCTCACCATGTCCAGTCCATAAGCAATTGATCCTAGAGGCCTACTGGCGCAAGGGTTTCAAATCTCTTGCCCTTGCTCCACTGAATGGCCTATTAGTTTATCCAAACCAAGTACTATATTTGTTAAGCATTTATTAGGTGCCTGGCACCGACACCGTCTCTATCGTAGAAGAAATTTAAATTAATTCCTGTCTTGCTATTTCCCCTCATTGCTGAGTGGGGAAATTACTTGTGAAGCACTTTGACTTGAGAGCCACAAGAGTTTCATAAATTCCTGGATAAGTGAGCATTAAAAATCTGGGTTCCCAGGTCTGTGGCAAAGTGAAGAAGCTTCAGAAAAGCTGCTTGGGTCAGCTGAAGGACATGGTGTCCGGGACCATCCAAGCTTGAGCACCTTCTTTTTTCCACCTCCCTCGCACCCCTCTTGAGATTCTACGATCACTTGAACCATCTGCAACGCTCAAAGTCCCTCTCTGGGCGCTGAGGGGGCCAACTAGAGGACTAAGACTCGAGCACAGAGCTTGGAGGGGTGGTACATACAGTGGATAATGCTAGTTCGCCAGAGCTAAATCGGAGCGCAGGGAGGACTGGACGTGAAAAACCAAAGCCCAGGGGCCGGCCACTTAAGCTGCGGGTCGGGGGCCGTTGTGGAGCATGTAGACTTTCCTCGGCCCCGCTCGGGCTGCCGATGAAGCAGCCACTGACTTGCCAGCGTTCTAGAAACGAGAGACCCTGACCCTTCCCTCTTTAAAGCTGGCGCGGGATACCGCGAAGCTGCGGAGACTGGCTAAGCTTCAGGTTTTTGCCGGAGCCAGAGCCTGGGGGCGAGAAAGGGGCGGGGCCGGGGGCGGGACCGGGCCGGGGGCGGGCCCAGGGTGACGTAGGGCGGGCCGGGACGCGCGGAGGCGGCGGCGGAGCCTCCTCCTCCTGCTGCTGCGCCCCATCCCCCAGCGGCCGGCCGGTTCCAGCCCGCACCCCGTATCTGTGCCCGCACCCCCTTCCCCGGGCCCCGCCATGGGCCTCACCGTGTCCGCGCTCTTTTCGCGGATCTTCGGGAAGAAGCAGATGCGGATCCTTATGGGTGAGGCAGATCAAGCGCGAGGCCCGGACCGGAGCGCCGGCCCCCGCGCAGCCCTCCTGCCCCCGCGTCCCTCCCGGCACAGCTCAGCCGGGTCTCTGACCCTGAGTCACCCGCCTCCTACCCCCTCCCCCGGGGTCACTGTGCTCTCAGGCGGGTCGCGGTCTGCAGCGCCCGATCCCCGGGCCTGAGCCCGGGAGCTGCGGGCCTGGGTGGGGTGAAGCTCCCTCCTTCCCAGCGCGGCTGGTAAGAAGGGAGGATTCCGCCCTTGGACACGACTTTTAAAAGGAGCGCGGCCCTCCTCCTATGCCCCTTCCCCACTAGCCTTCTCCAGCTTCGAGGCGCGAGTTAGTGCTCACCACCCAGACTCCCCTTAAGGCCTCGAAGGTAGAGAACAGCGCGCACCTGCAGGCGCTGGGGCTCTCCGCCCCCGTCTCCATCAGCTGCCCTGGCCTCTCGCCTTCCCTGGTCTCTAGAGGGCTCCCTTGCTCCGGTCTCCATCCCTATGCCCCTCTCCTTGCAGTTGGCTTGGATGCAGCTGGCAAGACCACAATCCTGTACAAACTGAAGTTGGGGGAGATTGTCACCACCATCCCCACCATAGGTGAGTTCTGAGGCGAGACCAGGAGGAGAGGAAGGCCAGCGGCAGGCCTTCCTGGGGTTTGCTACCCATTCTGCCCGAGGCCCTTATCTCTGTGCGGGGAGCTGACCCTGACATCAGACACTGCTACCTGAGAAGTGGGTCACAGTTACCTCTAGTGGCTGGATGGTGCTGAGGCAGGTTGTACGTGACCTAGCCTCGCCTGGTCTGTGGATTGCCTGTTCCCTGGTGTTCTCTTCCCATGGGACTGGATCATTGCCTTCTGGTTTTATGTCCCTGATGACTCCTTCTTAGATTTAGAGAGTTCTTTTCCTCAGGACTCTGTTCTCTTATTTTTTTCCAAATATCTCCAGGCTTCAATGTGGAAACAGTGGAATACAAGAACATTTGTTTCACCGTCTGGGATGTGGGAGGCCAGGACAAGATTCGACCTCTATGGCGGCACTACTTCCAGAACACTCAGGTGGGGTGGGGTTCCCAACCCCAAGAGAAAAGGTGTTAGGGCTATAGAGACTGAGATGTTGGCGTAGGGTCTTGCAAGCCAGGAAAAAACCTTTACCTCCTATCTGTCCCCAGCTGTAGCCTTAGCTCTTCTCATCCTTCAGGAATGGGTTCAGTCTTCCGAGATTTAGCCACCTTAGCTTCTCCTGAGAAGCAGGGCTCTGGGGCCTCATTTACTTGTTTATTTATTTTTAAAGTAAGCTTTTTCTCCCAATGTGGGGCTTGAACTCACGGCTCTGAAATCAAGAGCTGCACGCTCTACTGATTGAGCCAGCCAGGCGCACTTGTGCTGCCTCATTTAGCTCTTGTCTGGTCTTTCCCTGTTCCCCTGCACTTCTAACTACACCGCTTGCCTGAGGGCAAAGGCTGTCTACCCTTTGCAGGGTTTCTCCAGTTGGCGCCAGTGTGTCTGCAGAGATGAGAAGGTTTAGACACCAAGATAGGAAAAAGAGAGAAAGAGCCAGACTAGGGTATGTCCCAGGTGGGAGTGATGGCTTGTCTGTTCTTCCTTCCTACCCAGGGCCTCATCTTCGTAGTGGACAGTAATGACCGAGAGCGGGTCCAGGAATCTGCTGATGAACTCCAGAAGATGGTGAGCACACAAAGCCCTGGGAACTGCGCCCTCGTCTGGAGACAGATCTCTGACATCTCTGTGCTAGGGTGACACACTTTGAATGTGTTTCTCTTTGTGGACACAGTCACAGGGTATATCTTACTCTGTTTTGAATTTTGAGTCAGGTCAAAAAGCACAGGACTGACTTTTTGCTTGAATGCTCACGTCTTCCTTTCCCAGGCGGTGGTGGGAAAGGGGAATTATATGTGGTGGAGAGAAACATCCTCTTATGTCCTTGTTTTTCCATTGGGAAATTTTGTCGTTTTGACTAGGGCAAGTTATTAGAAAAAGGCTCTTTCTGGCTTTAAGGCCAGATGCCTACAAGCTCACTTACGAAGGTTGTGTTCAGTGCACACTACACGATATTACATTTTTCCCACAAACATGCTAGAAGATAGAAAGGTGGATTCCCCTACAGAGCAGGGAAGGGGAGGCCTGGCCAGGGCTCCAGACTCCATCCCCCTCACCTCTCTCAGCTGCAGGAGGACGAGCTGCGGGACGCCGTGCTGCTGGTGTTTGCCAACAAGCAAGACATGCCCAATGCCATGCCTGTGAGCGAGCTCACCGACAAGCTGGGCCTACAGCACTTGCGGAGCCGCACGGTGAGGGTCCTGCCGCTCCCAAGGGAGCCGGGGGTGGAGGGGGCTGGGTGGCAAGTAAAGGCATCCTCTCTTCTTCCCTGTTCCTGAGCTTTCTTTCCTTCTCCCCACAGTGGTACGTCCAGGCCACCTGTGCCACCCAAGGCACAGGCCTGTATGATGGGCTCGACTGGCTGTCCCACGAGCTGTCCAAGCGCTGACCAGGGGCCGGCCCCTGCTGCCCGGAAGCTCCCGCGTGCATCCCGGGATGGCTAGGTTCCCGGACTCCTCAGGCAGTGCCCTTCCCTCTCACTCCTCTCCCACAGACACGGGCCTCTGCGCCGGCTCCTGCCTGCATGTTCTCTCTGTCGTTGGAGCCTGGAACCTCACTCTCCGGGCCAGAGGGGTCCACTCTCCTGCCTGCTGGGACCTGTGGAAGGGACTGCCAGGGCTAAAGCCCCTTCTTCCAGAGGAGGAGCAGGGATCTGGGTTTACTTTTTTTTTTTTTTCCGTTTCGGGAGTCCCCGTGGGGCCAGGTGGGGAGGGAAGGTGAGGGCTCCGGGCGGTGCTGTGCTGTGGCACTGGACGTTGGGTAATAAATTTGCTGTGGTTTGTACCCAGTGTTGTCTGTCGTCTGGCAGTGAGGGGTCTGGTTGGTGGGTATAAAGGGACAATGCGATGTGGGGAAGTTCCAAGCAGCTAAGGCTGCAGAGCCGCCCCCGCCCCCCAGTGTGAGCACACACCTGCTGCCTTCATCTAGCTCAGCTTCCCCCTCCTTATTCTTGAGGCTAGAAGCACTTCATAAGGTTCCCTTCCCAATTCCAGGGGGCCTTTGCTGAGGGAAATAGGGGTCTGCCTTCATGATTCTGTAAATCTCGTACTTCCTGGGCCTCTCCATCTCGTAGCTACTTAGAGAAGTGGTTCTTAATGATTACTATGAGCATTAAAATGGGGGGTATTTATTATTATTATAATATATTATTATATCATTATTATGATTCCTTAGAACTAGTCTGAAGCCCAAGAATATGCATCTTAGAAGTTAGTGATTCTGTCACTACTGCTCTATTAGCCTTATTCTATAAACCATTGTAGGGCCCTTCTAATCCTTGGGGATTAAAGGTCTCACCATGCGCTGGAACTCTTTCTACCTGGGAAGACAGCCCTGCCCTGTACTACCCTACCCAACCCGGGAATAGGAGAGTGCGTGCATGGAACCAGGAGTGTAGGCTGTTCGTCAAGTGTCTGCCCATTCTTTGAATCCCAGCAAGGCTTAAAAACCTACCTTCGCCATCGTTATTTCTTCTTGCCTTTCTCTTTTCATGTGGTCAATCTCTCCAGGTTCTGGCCTAATTTTCTCCGGAAGCTTTGTAGGAAATGAGTCCCAGAGGCTGTTGGCCAACAGGGACCCTTTGAGAGGAAGGGCTGGGATCCTTAGGAGCAGTGCAGCTGGGGATTATGAGGAAGATGCCCAAGGCTCTCCCACCTAGGTCATTCTCCTTCCCCTGCTCTGAGCCAGTCCTTCCTGATGAATATGAGTAATTTGATCCTTGCTGGCTATCTGTCTAGGGTTTCCTCATACTTCCTTCTGAGACATTTTGACCTCATTCTCCCAAGGGCTATAAAAGTTAATAGATTTTTCCTGGATATCTTGAACTTTAAAAACGCTTGAGTCCTAAGGGAGCCAAGCAGACCTCACTTTATGGGGAGGAAAGAGGTTGATTGTTATCCTGTGATTAAAATGAGAAATAGAAGCCAAGTCGTGAAGACACTTGCCTGTAGTCACAGGTGATCACTCAGCTCCCTCGGTGCCTGGAGCTGTGCGGTGAGATTAAAGCCAGAGGCCCCAGACCCACTTCCTCTAGGCTGGGCACTGACTGGCCAGTGCCCTTTTGCCACTGTGGATAAGAGGCAGCCCTCATAGTCACAATGCTCCCGGGTCACAGAGGCACTGGGCCCTAGGCCACCCTCTGCCTGAGAAATCCCTTCTGGGAACGTCTTCCGGTGGGTACTAGAGGCCTGACTCCAGGCCCTATGGCCTGTAGAAGCGCACCACTGGGGGGAAGGCCGGGCCGGACAGAGTCATCACCTGTGGCGCCGGCCCCATGGAGGAGGTGGAGTGGACGCGAAGACCCAAGCCTGAGGAGCTAAGGGTTGGGCTCATCAGCTGGGCAGGATCCTACCTCAGTTTTGAGGCGTATAAGAACACGGTCACGGCTACTGCAAAGGGCTTGGGCCGGAGACAGGTAACCAAGCCAACCTGTACTGGAGTCATCTTCCCCAGTGGCCAGGCTGTGTGTGTGTGTGTGTGTGTGTGTGTGTGTGTGTGTGGTGGGGGGCTGGGGTACTCTCATCAGTTTCCTAGGCTTCGCCATTACCAGGCAGAGACCCTCGCATCCCAGCCTTTTGCTCACAGGTCTTGATTGCTCCCTCTCCCCTCCTTCAACCTGCTCTGAGAGGCAAAGCCTCAGCCCTTGCAGCCTTGCCTTCTGTGGCTGCTGTCTTCCCTCCACCCCAACACCGGCTGGTTGTGTCATCACAAAGAGGAGAGGTGAAGAGCCCAGGCTGGAAGGCGGGACTGTGGACATCTGGGGGAGGGACGGCAGGGCTCGTGATTCTGTTCGATTGAGGTTTGGGAATGGGAACTCTACAAGCCCTCTGGGAGAGTGCGTCTTCATTTTGGAGAGGGATGCAGGCAACTCTGCAAAGCTACTCCAGCGTGAGGTGGTAGCAAGGTCCCCCGTTTAGAACAGGGTTGACCCCAGCTGACCCAGACGATGGCATCTCAACTATGTATGTTCCTGTCCTTATCCCTGGAGCCTGGGCCCGCCTGTAAGAGGTCTTGATTTTCTCCTGCTATTCTGGGGAGGTGGGCTTTGCGGAGGGGAGTGTTAGCTAGCATGCTATCCAGTGGCAACAGTGAGGGAGAGAAAAGTAAAACTTAAACCAAAGCACTTCTTAGAAAATTAGGCACTGAAGGAAGCCACCCAGTAAGATAGCTGGAAGAGGTAGGCCTTTAGAACTTCTCTGGGATCTTGAGAAGTGCCCAGGTGCCAGTAGTAGAGGTCTCCTGAAATCTTTCGATCAGTGTTGGATGAGAGGGTGGGAGAGCTGACAGTTGCCGTGGAGGCCGGTGTCAGAGAGAAGGCGGTTGGTCCCCACAATGGTTCTAGGGTGATGCCAGGCGTGATGATGGTAGGACTCCCCAGCCTGGTCATTCGGCATTACTGATCTCCTGCCTCTCCCTCCCAATGCCTCCAGACCTGGGAGATCTTGGTGAGCAATGAGCACGACGCACAGGCTGTGGTCCGACTAAGGGGCTTGCAGGGACTCTACCTCCTCTGCGAGGCGGATGGCAGTCTGTGCTACGGCCGGCCAAGGACCAGTCACCACGGGTGCTTCCTCCTGCGTTTCCACCGCAACGGCAAGTGGACCCTCCAGTGCATAATTAGTGGCCGCTACCTGGAGTCTGATGGTGAAGATGTGTTCTGCAACTCCAGGGTCCTCTCAGCCTACCACATGTGGACCCCCCGGCCCGCCCTGCATGTCCACGTGATCCTCTACAGCCCTGTCAACCACTGCTACGCCCGGGCTGACCCCACCGTGGGCCGCGTCTGGGTGGATGCGCCCGTTCCCTGCCTGGAGGAATGTGGCTTCCTGTTACATTTCCAAGATGGATGCTATCACTTGGAGACCTCATCACACTTCTTCTTGTCCCACTTAGACCGGCTGGTCCCCCAGCCCTCAGCACAGACAGCTTTTCACATGCAGGTGCGGCCCGGAGGTCTCGTGGCACTGAGCGATGGAGAAGGGGGCCTGTTGTACCCACAGGGCACACGCCTGCTTCTGGGCCTGGGCTCCAATCCCCACAGGGGTGAGGAGTGGTTCATCCTACAGCGCTGTCCCACCTGGGTCAGCCTCAGGTCAAAGACTCGGAAGTTCCTCTCCATCATCTATGGCAAGTGCTGGGTCCAGGAAAGCTATGGAGGGAGGGAGATCTGGCTGTTGAAAAGAGAAAAATGTACTGGAGAGCAGGAAAGATTTTGGAACTTGCTAATAAGGAAGACCCTGGGTTTCCAACAGGATCTCTTAGGCCATGGAGTAGGGTGATAAGGCAGGAGCATGGACTTTAAGGGAAGTAGCTTGGGTCTTCTCCAGGCTCCTGTGGTCTGCAGAAGGTAGTAAAGACTGAGGAGGGAAAACAGAGGGAACCCAGACAGAAGGTGTGGAGGAAGGGCTGAGACTGAGCTTGAAACCAGACTCTGGCTCCTTCTGACATGTTCTTTCTCTGCAGATCTTGAGGTATGTGCTGCCTCTGAGCACATAACCCCGATGTCCTTGTTCCAGTTTGAATGTGATGATGAGAGCCCCACCTTGCAGCTTCGAGCAACCAATGGCTGCTACCTAGCCCAGGTGAGACCTCAGTCTTCCAACCAAGAGAATCTTTAATCTCTGAACTCTCCCATTCTAGACATGCTTCTCCTTCTTTAAAGCAGGGGTCCAGATGCTGAAGTGAACTGTGGAGGCCCTTGTCAATTTTCAACCAATGGGCCCAATTTCATCCAATGGGGCCTCTTTGAAAAAAAAGAAAAAGCAACTTTATTGAGGCACAATTTATATACAATAAAGAACACTCGTTTAAGTGTGCAATTCAATAAGTTTTGACAAACATATACCTCTATGCATGTATACATAAATGTATACACCTAATCACAAGTTAAAGAATATTTCCATCACCACAGAAATTCCCTCTTGCCCCTTTGTAGTGAGTTCCCCTTTCCCCTTGCCCTCCCCTCCACCACTGTTACTATTCTGTCACCATAGATTAGAATTGCCTACTCTAGAATTTCATATACATGGAATCACATCATATTACAGTATGTATTCTTCCTTTCATCAGCATAGCATTTTTGAGATTCATGATCCTTGTATCAGTAGTTTATCCTCTATTATTGCTGAGCAGTTTTCCATACTACTACTCATCAACAAAAACATAATTTGTTTATCTATTTGCTTGTTGGTGAACACTTGAGTCATTTCCAGTTTGGGCTATTGTGAATAAAGTTGCAGGGTGCCTGGGTGGCTCAGCCAGTTAAGCATCTGCCTTCAGCTCAGTTCATGATCCCAGGGTCCTGGGATAAAGCCCCATGTCTCTCCCTCTTCCCCCCTGCTTGTGCTCTCTCTCAATCTCTCTCTCTCAATCTCTCTCTAATAAATAAATAAATAAATAAATAAATAAATAAATAAATAAATAATAAAATCTTTTAAAAAATGAGGTTGCTGGGAACATTTGTGTACAAGTTTGTTGGTGGGCCTATATTTTTGGTAATCTTAGACAAATGCATAGGGGTAGAAATACAGGGTCACATGATAAATGTATGTTTATATTTTTATTTTTTTATTTTTTTAAGATTGTATTTATTTATTTGAGAGACAGCAAGTTGGAGAAAGAGAGAGAAAGAGAGAGAGAGAGCACACAAGTGGGAGGAAAGGCAGAACAAGAGGGAGAAGCAAGCTCCCTGCTAAGCAGGAAGCCCAATGTGGGACTCCATCCCAGGACCCTGGGATCATAACCTGAGCCAAAGGCAGAAGCTTAACCAACTGAGCCACCCAGATGCCCCATATTTATATGTTTAAAAAAATGTTGAATAGTTTTCTAAAGTGAGTATACTATTTTACATTCTTGCCAGTAAGGTATAGGAGTTCTAATGGCTCCACATCCTCATCAACACTTGGAATTGTCTGTCTTTAATTTTAGCCACTCTAATGGATGTGCAGTGGCATCTTACTATGGCTTTAATTGCATCTCCCTTATGATTAATAATGTTGAATACCTTTTCATGTGCTTATGGGTCATTTGTATATCTTCTCTGTGAGGTGTCTGTTCAAATCTTTTGCCCATTTGTCATTGGGTTATCGTAATATCAAGTTGTAAGTGTTCTTTCTTATGTTCTCAAGTCAAGAGTTCTTTCTATGTTCTAAAGTCAAGTTCTTTGCCAAATATATATGTTGTGTTTCTTCCCAGTCTGTGGCTTAGCTTTTCATTTGCTTAATAGTGTCTTTTTAGCAGCAAGTTTTTTATTTTGATGAAGTCCAATTTCTCTATTCTATAAATGATTAGTCACTTTTTCATTCCAATAAATGATTGCGTGACCTAATGTTGCAAAAAATTTCTCCCATGTTTTCTTGTAGATGCTTCATGGTTTTGCTTTCATTCTTATGTCTTTGATCCATTTTGAAATAATTTTGATGTCTGGGCTGAGGTTTATTTCTCTCCATGTTGTTATCCAGCTCCTTTTTTGATAATGGACCCTGGGATATAGCCAAGATGGGGGAAATTGGAGAGCTGAGGCCACAATATAGTTTCCAAAAAGGATGTGGAAACAGGTCTCTGGGTGTCTCAGTCAGTTAAATGTCTGCCTTTCGTTCAGGTCATGATCTCAGGGTCCTGGGATCAAGTGCCACATCAGGCTCCCTAGGCAGCATGCTTCTCCCTCTCCCACTCCGACTGCTTGTGCACACATTCTCTCTCTCTGTGTCAGCTAAATAAATAAAATCTTAAAAAAAAAAAAAAAGAGGATGTGAAAGCATAAAGCATGTCCAGGAGAATGAAGAAAGCCAGTGGGTGGGATGTGGGAGAGGGTCTAGGAATAAAAATGATAGGAAGAAAGCTGAGATTTTTGTCTTTGTTTCTCTTCTCTTCTGCCTGTAATCTCTCCAGAGGCGCCACAGGACAGTGGTGGCTAACGGGCACCCAATGGAGACTGACACCTTCTTCCGTGTGCACTGGAATTGTGGCAAGATCATCCTGCAGTCTCCCAATGGACGCTTCTTGGGCATCGTAGACAATGGCCTGCTGATGGCCAATGCCACCATTCCAGGTGAGGAGAGAGGCCCTCCCACCAGGTTATTCCAAGTCAGAGATGCTTTTGGAGGGAGCTGGGATAGAATTGAAAGAGCACCGGAGCTGGGCTCTGTGTATTTGCTGAATCACTGAATTTTTGTTGTCACTTGGGCAAACACATCTTTGAGCCCCAGTTCCATTAGCTCCATTACCAATGGGGGTGATCTCCAACCTGCCTGCCTCCCAGGATTCTCATGAAGATTAAGTAGAGTCACACCTCTCAAGGGAAGGAAGAACATTAAAACGTCTTGGGCTCCACACCCTACTAAGTGCTTTGACAGACATTTCATAAGCACCCAGCCTAAGATTCAGCGCATAAGAGGTGTGCAGTGATTGTTAAAATGTTGACAACACTCTGCAATTAGCATCACTCTTCCTGCTTCTATTGAGAAAGCATCACAATGCAACTCATCTAAGTAAATCCTCTCTGTTTCCTCCAGGCCCCAATGAGGAATTTGGGATTCGACTAGCTAATAGGCCCTTCCTTGTACTGCGAGGTCGATACGGGTACGTGGGCACCTCCTCGGAGCATGACCTCATGAAGTGCAATATGGATCAGCCTGACTGCATCCATCTGCTGCCTTGCCGCCAGGGCATCTACCACTTCCAGGGTGAGGAGCTCCTCTTCTCCAGCCCTGGGTTCACTGTCTCATCCTGCCTTAGCTCCAACTCAGACTTCAGCACCTGCTGCCTAGAGCTTACTCAGCAGAAAAGGAAAAATGGAGTTTCTCTTTGTTTTCACATGTCGAGGCCCCCAGAATGGGTTGGCAGACCCAAACCCAGCCCTCCCACGTTTCCACAGAGGGTCCTGCCTACACAGGCAGAGTAGGGAGGTCAGGGGGCGGGTATGCTTCCTGGGAGCCTCCTCGGGGGTTCCCATGGGAGGACTTCATCCTTCACCCTTCCCTCCCCAGCACAGGGTGGATCCTTCTGGTCAATAACATCCTTTGGCACCTTTCGTCCTTGGGGAAAGTTTGCTCTCAACTTCTGTATAGAGCTTCACGGGAGCAACTTGCTCACGGTGCTGGCGCCCAATGGCTTCTACATGCGATCTGACCGAAGCGGCACCCTGTTGGCGGACAGCGAAGAAATTACCAAAGAGTGTATTTGGGAGTTTTAGGTAAGATCAAGTGGGTCAGGACTGGGAGGCAGAGGAGCAGGAGCTGAGGGGCAGGCAAAGAAGGGAAGTGGATGAGCATGAGACCAAAACACACCCGTGGACTGACTTCTGTCCCGCAATCCTTTCAACTCCAGACATTTATTCCAAATCCATGCCTCTCCACTCAGGATTTCTAAACCCAGATTTGCTGGAGAAGGGAGAGGAAATCAGATCTAGGTTTCTGATGATGCCACACTGATACAGGCATGCAAATAAGCTTTCAGAGGACAGAGTCAGGTGTACTCATGTGTTTATCTCTCTTTGTTAAGATGCAGAACTTTGCCCCACTCTTAGGGAAGACAGATAACTTTGAGGATATCCCGTCTATCCTAGGTACTTTCTATCTCTACACCCCTGGATCCCTGGAGGGCTGATGGCTCCCAAATATTCATCTGTAGCTCTGACCCCTCTCCTGATCTCTAACCTCCTCTCTTTCCAACTTCCTGATTGACAACTGACTTGACTTTGTTCTGAGGATTTCTGAGTTAATCCTCTCAAAATCAGCCTCCTCCCCTCCCCTTCCGCAGATGATACTTCTGGCCCTCCCCCATGGCCATCTAGGACACTACTGTCCTCCCAGTTGCTCTGGATCAAGATCTCTCCTTCCTGTCTTTCATTCCTTTAACCAAACCCTGAAAATTCTTGGGTACTTCCTTAACCATGACTCTTGAATGCTTGCTCCTTCTTAAGTACCTTTGCTACTTTGTGGATCCAGGCTTTTCACCCAAAGCCTGCATTGCGATGTGAATAGAACTCCCTGCCTCCAGATCTCTCCCATCCAAACTCTTCTCCACTCCCAAGTTTGCTTTCCTACAGTGTTAATCCATCATTCTCTGTTCACAACTCTTCAGGATACCTCAATGCTCTTCGCCCTGTTTCGTCACAGTTGACCTCGCTTTCCTGGCTTGGAAGGTCATGACGATGTTGTAGGAAGAAGAGCTTTGGTTTTGATATCATATAGACCTGGAACCTTGGGGCAATTGCTTTAACATTTCTAGGTCTTCGTTTCCTTATCTGTAAAATGGAAATAATTTCTAGTTTATAGTGTGGTATGAAGGTTAAGTAGCCATATGAATCTAGATATAGATCCCCACTATATATGTTCACTCTTTTCTTGCATTTTCTACTGGTTTTCTATACAAACCCTTGGCTATGGCTAAATTGGAAAAAAAAATCAAATGAAATTCCACCAGACTTGTTATCTTATCTGTTCCCTGAAGGGTTTCAATTGAACTAAATTTCTCAGCTCCTTCCAGGCCTGACATTCCAGTACACAATGTATCATAGTGGTTAAGTGCTCATTCTTGGACATTAAACTGAACTCTATTTAGATTATTGCCAGCTAAACTTCTTTGACCCGGGAAAAATGAACCTCTCAAAGCCTGTTCCTGGCTGATGAAATGGGAATATAGTATCTATCTTGTAGGATTTTGTTGTGTTATGAGAAATAATGATTATAAAATGTGTAATAAACAGCTTGGAATCTAGTGCACTGTACTCTATCAGAAGCCTTCTCTGATCCAGTTGAATTTATAGTAAATCTTATCTATTGACTATAGTATCTCTTTGAATTCTGATGCTATTTTTATATCATTAATTTGATTAAAGATAATTTTTACTTCCTTTTCCTATAAATTAATTTCACATACATCATATACATGTACACATACAGCTTCACATTATTCAAGCATGACACAAAACAGGACACCTGGGTGGTTCAGTCGACTAAGTGTCCGACTCTTGATCTCAGCACAGGGCTTGATCTCTGGATTGTAAGTTTGAGCCCTGTTTTTTTTTAATTAACATAAATGTATTATTTGTTTCAAGGGTACAGGTCAGTGAATCATCTGTCTTTTTTTTTTTAAAGGGTTGTATTTATTTGACAGAGAGAAACATAGCCAGAGAGGGAACACAAGCAGGGGGAGTGAGAGAGGGAGAAGCAGGCTTCCCGCCAAGCAGGCAGCCCAATGCGGGGTTCAACCCCAGGACTCTGGGATCATGACCTGAGCTGAAGGCAGAGGCTTAACCACTGAGCCACCCAGGCGCCCCGAACCATCAGTCTTAACACAATTCACAGCCCTCACCATAGCACATTCCCTCCCCAATGTCCATAACCCAGCCACCCTATCCCCTCATCCCTCAGCAACCCTGTTTATTTCCTGAGATTAAGAGTCTCTTATGGTTTGTCTCCCTCCCTGGTTCCATCTTGCTTCATTATCTTCCCTTCCTACCCCCCATGACCCCCCATCCTGCCTCTCAAATTCCTCATATCAGAGAGATCATAAGATAATTGTCTTTCTCTGACTGACTCATTTGGTTGAGCCCTGTATTGGGCTCCATGCTGGGTGTGGAGCTTACTTTAAAAAAAGAGAGAGAGAGAGAGAGAGAGAGAAAAGAATGGGACAAATCACTTTATTCTGTTTCTGTCTTTTCCCAGATGATATTACCAGATTTTTCCTAAAATCCCAAGATCAGCAAATAATTGACTCAAGGTTTCTGTTTCCTCTTCCTTTCCCAGGTCAATGGGATGCCACCAATGGAAATCCAAATCCTCCAGGAGAAACTACTGCACTAAACACAACGGGAACCCCAGAGTCAAGATCCATGAGAATATCTGTTACACAACTTTCCCTACCCAGTTTAGCAAAACACCTGTTTTGAGCAACAATACACAAAAGGCCACCCCCAAGACCCCTGTGTGCATCTGACTCAGTACAGAATAAGGGTCTGGATGTGGGTGGAGACCAAGGGCCCAGGCCACCCAAAGTTCTATCCAGAAGAGGCAAGACCAAATGGTAACCAGGTCTTCCATTGATCTTCCCCCCTTCCCTGTCAGGACCACTAGAATTTTTTCCAGTAATCCCATGAGGAGACAGGTTTTCCCTGAAAAATTCAGAATCCAGGAATGATTGGATATCCTTTCAGTTTTCAAGGAATGAAGGACTATGAGTCCTACGGGCATAGGGTAATTGTCATGACACACCTTATGTTTGGATAGCCTGAAATTTACCACTCATCTCATCTTTGATCTTGTCACTTGGGCAAGAGAGGTCTTTTCCCCATCATTGCTCACCTTCCACAGAGAGCTGAAGTGAGAGTCCCATAACTGGAAGCTCTTTGATTAGAATGGGCTGTAATGTCCACTACTCTTTCCACCAAAACAGAGCTTCCACCAGTGACCATCATTCTTGTACTCTCTTTAAAACTTTGGCCTTCATCTATCTACTATTTTCTCTATTAGTGTCTTTACTGACATAGACTCTTAAGTACTTCTATTTAGAAAGGAATATTTTAGAGGTGCCTGGCTGACTCAGTCGGTTAAGCTCTGTCTTTGGCTCAAGTCATGATCTCAAGGTCCTGGCATCGAGTCCTGCTTCGGGCTCCTTGCTCAGTGGGGAGCCTGCTTCTCCCTCTGGCTGCCGTTCCCCCTGCTTGTGCTCTCTCTCTCTGTCAAATAAATAATAAAAATCTTTTAAAATAAAAAAGGAATATTTTAATCACTATCATAAAATAGAAGATGAGATTCATTTGCCATAAATAGAAAGTTACCTTCTCCCTCTCTCAGTCCCCCTGCTTGTGTTCCCTCTCTGGCTGTGTTTCTCTCTGTCAAATAAATGAAAATCTTTTAAAAAAAAAAGTTTCCTTAAAAATAAATACAATGAAAACAAAGTGATGTTATCAAATCCTAATTAGTTTTCCCTCCCCTGCCCAAAGCTCAGAACCAGAGGTACCCTTTCCCTCTGTTACAAAAAAGGTTAACCACTATTACAGAGGCACAAACACTAGGACCAAAATAAAAGCTTTCTCTTCAATGCAATTGAAATTGAAAGGAAGTCAAAAGGGGAATAATGTTCTTATTTTTGACTAAATATTATTTTTTTAAAGATTTTATTTATTTATTTGACAGAGAGAAACACAGCCAGAGAGGGAACACAAGCAGGGGGAGTGAGAGAGGGAGAAGCAGGCTTCCCGCCGAGCAGGGAGCCCGATGTGGGACTCGATCCCGCGTCTCCGGGATCATGACCTGAGCCGAGGGCAGTCGCTTAACCAACTGAGCCACCCAGGTGCCCTTTGACTAAATATTATTTAAAGCAGTGTCTACATGCCTCCTGAAATGTTCTCAAATGCCAACAGTGATGCCTGACCCCCACTTTAGGAAAATTGCACCATACTACAATAAATGCCTATTTTTAAATCTGTTAAGAAGCTAAAACCACAACATGAGAGAGATTCCATTTGCATAGAGGAAAATGACCTCAGATTTTTGTAAGCTATGTTTCTCCTCAAGAGATACAATTCTTTTTTTTTTTTTTTAAGATTTTATTTATTTGACAGGGAGAGAGCAAGAGCAAGAACTTAAGCAGGGGGAGTGGGAGAGAGAGAAGCAGGCTTCCCACCAAGCAGGGAGCCCGATGTGGGGCTCGATCCTGGGACCCAGGGATTACAACCCAAGCTGAAGGCAGATGCTGAAAGACTGAGGCACCCAAGTGCCCCAAGAGATAGAAAAGAACTCTGTAAAAATTTTAATCTAGTAAGCAAAGTTGACAGCACTAAAGACCAGGGCATCTCTTTCCTAGAGAATGTTAAGAATAGGCCAAAAATATAGGCCAAAATAGGCCAAAAATATAGAGTGGAATACACTACACTCTTCAGAGAGATAGGACCTTGGGGTCATTTAATGCAGAATCTCCTCAGCTGTCCATAAATGCATATATAAACTTACATGCACAAGCATTCACTTACCCAGAAATACACACCTCACATAGTCTGTTAGCCTCATTTCCCACAAGTGACCATCCATGCTTCACTTGAATGTGCCCGGTCATGTGGCTTCAGTAGGCAGCTCCCTCCATTGCTGACCTCCGTCCTACTGCTGAGTGAATGGCTTGTTCTCAGACTGTACCATGTGGATTGTCTCCCCACAAAACCTCACCCATTTTCCTGGGCCGTCTTTCAGCAGGGCCAGGGGCAGGGCGTGCTCTGTGACCCTTGGCATTTCATTCAAAAGCTGTGCTGGTGCATAGCACTTTTTGTGCTGATGGAAATTCTATATTGTTCTATAATGTTTACTGTCTAATACAGGAGCCAGGGGACTCCTGTGACCATTGGGCATTTGATATGTGACTAGTGTGAATGAGGAGCTGAATTGCTCATTTTACTTCATTTTAGTTACATTTATATAGCCACATGTGATTGGTGGCTAGTTGTTGAAGAACATGGCACTAGAGTATTTGATGATGAGATAACTTCTGGGTGAGTAGCCCTCCCAGATGGGAGAAAAGAGACTAACCCCCACACACACACACACCATCATCGTTGCATCCCCAGTTCTTCAAAAAGGAAAAAAATTGGGAGTTCTGAGCTCCTCCCCCATTCAAGACATCCCTTTCTTCACCTTCTTTTCCCCATATTCCTCTCTTTCCCTACATACTAACACTTCCCAGGAGGACTCTAGATAATTTCTCTGCAGGAAGATAAAATTGAGAAGATTTGGAACTTACTGCCAAAAAGAAGCAAGCAAACCTGTCCCCAGAGCACGTATGAAGGGACAACCAGAGAATAGATAATGGCCTTTCCACTCTGCTGCTTTGTCAAAAATACATATGCAATTAAGGAATGTGTATTTTCTTAGATTAGCAAACTATTGTAAATTTTCTTAGGTGTTGTAGCTATGTAAGAAATGTTCCTTATTTTGGGGGGATGCCTCTTGGGGACTTAGGGATGACATGCCATGACATACCATCAGGGTATGGGTGTGTGGGTGGTGTGGCTATGGCTGTATGAGTACCCAAACATTAATATAGATATATATCTACAGACCTACAAATGTAGGTATATACACAAATAGATACATCTATAGATTAGACAGATTGGACAGTTACATAGACATATAGATTCATTAAACCGATGAGAGCTAGATACATACATACATAGTTAGATATATAAATAGATCACATAAATAAATATATAGATTAGATGGATTGGAAGACAGGGAGATAAGAAGATAAAGGTGATAGGTGGATGGATATATAATATGGAACAAACTTTATGGTTGTTAAATATAGGGGTGGAAGTATAAATATTCATGGGAAAAACACCAACGGGAGCTACTGCTAATTTAAAAAATGTTTTTATTCCTGACAACTAGAGGTCATTTAAGGCCAGTGTGAGTAGTGGGTGGGCACAGCTTCTCTACCCCCTCCAAACAGGTGTCACATCAGAGGGGCAGCAAGGCAGGTCCACAGGTGAAGAAGAGTCACGGGAAGGAGTGGGCAGCAATAATGTGCTTGGGCAGGATGATACTAGGTTCTTTCCACCCCATCCCCTTTCCACTCTGGCCCTCCTCCCTCATACCAGGCCTTGCAGGGATGGGGATATGGGCCAGAGCAAGGCTTCAGGAGCACCAAGACTGGCATTGGAGGCAATGGAAGGAAGGGCAAGGGTGGCAGAGCAGGACTGAATCCAGGGAGCTCAGCTGCAGGAGGCAGGTAGCCTGTGGGGACAAAGAGAGGATGAGTTTGGATTTGTTGCTGTGATCCCACCCCTCAGAGTCACTGATGGGGAGAGGGACAGATTTCAGATATGTATATGATGGATATATATACCCAAATCCCAATCCCATCCTCTTTTCCTGCTAAGGCTGTCAGTGTTACTATAGACTCTGGGGGTACTAGTTTCCAACCTTGTAAGCCATGCAAGGAAAGAAGAAAGCTGTGTCGAGATTCCTTGATGACCCCAACTGAAGATCCCTGCCCTCTTGTGGGTCAAGGAATAAGCCCTCCCCACACCATGCAGGAGTGAGGCCTAGCTTGTGGATTCTTACCCCAGCAGGGCTTGAGAGAGGCTTGGGGTGAGTTGTCACTGAGGTACCTGTCTGGTGCTGTCCCCCAGCATAGCTGATAGCAGGAGGGACCCAAGGATTCAAGGGCAGGCAGGATTGCTGTGGGCACACTGCAAGGTGACTGCTAGAAAAAGCAAGAGGACTCCCCCCACCCTGCTACACACACACACACACACACACACACACACACACACACACACACACACTGTCAGCAATGGCTCCTATTCAGCAGACCTGGGGCTTTATGGCAGCCCCTGCCTCCGGCTGTATCCTGTACAACTCCAGAGGGCACCATTCACATGGTAGACCAGGAGGATGGTGCTTTCCGAAGTGTGCAGTGTAGGAACCTAGAGCAGTCAGGAATTCTAGCTCAGGCCTCACTGGGAATGGGAGAAGCAGTGAGCTCTTGTCTTCCCAGTTCACCATCTCCCCTCTCTTCCTGGATACCTGTGCAGAGGTGGCACCTGGGGAGGCGCTTGGTAGAGTCACATCCTGGGAAGCACCTACAAGGTGAGAGCAGATCCACTCAGAAGGAGGAATGGGTCTAGGAAGTGGGGAAGAAAGGGAAGTACCTGGGTGGTCCTATGGAAGGCAGCAGCTTCCGGCAGGGATGGGAGGAGATGGATGCTACAACCTTAAACAACCTGCTCCTCAAGGCAGAGCCTTGGGAAAAACTGGGGAAGAAGGATTAAATCCCAGGGATAGTAAACTGGGGATAGTTCATACCTGAAGAACAGAGACTCTGAATGCTGAGTATCTAACAGAGGGCCTGATACATGGAAGATGCTAAGTAAATGTGTGGTGGATGGATGGATGGATAGGTGGATGGATGGATGGATGGATGGATGGATGGATGGATGGATGGATGGATGGATGGATGGATGGATGGATGGATGGATGGATGGATGGATGGATGGATGGATGGATGGA
>PITA01007635.1:0-28499 GCA_004023965.1 Spilogale gracilis | reverse complement strand
GTCGGCGCCACTTGGCTCTTCGGTTGGAAAACCATACCTGAGGGAAGGTAGAAACAGCATAGCTGGCTGTGCTCCCCATTCCCTGACATCTACTGCACTCAGCACACATTCATGGTCTGGAACTAGAGCACAGACTCTTCCTCAGACCTGATGCTCTCCCTCCCAGCTTTGGCCTTTGTTCTCTATTCTCTTCCTCACCTCAAGGCGTGGAGTGGGGAAGAGGGGAGAGCAATCAGCAGAAGGAGAACAAGGAGGGTCTTGTGTCTGGTTTCTGCTACAAACAAATCTGTTTCCACCTTTTTGCCCCCTTCCCCACCTCATGGGAAACCAAAGCCTTCTCAGCAGAGATTCTTTCTTCTTGTAGTCTGTGGACACTCTGTGGCAGAGCTCACTCACCCTCACTGTGTCCTCAGGCAGAGAGGTGGCAGCAGCCAGCTTTCCACGGGCCACTGAATCAGGATACTGCCCACGCTGGAACTCTGCCGAGATCAACACTCGCATAATAAGGGCACAGGGAGAGGAGCAGGGCATGGGTTCCCCCCTAGGCTCCACTTCCCCCTGCTACAACCCTAAACTCCCCTCCTCCCCAAGGCAGGGCCACCAATTGCCTCCACTTCTCAGCCTCACCCCCAGGCCCCAGGGGCATTGCCTCCATGTGTCACACCAAGAACCCTCTAACCCACTGCCTGCCCCAGCCCTGGCACCTTTCTCCAGCGCCTCGGCTTGGCCTGGGGAGAAGATAGTTCGATTCCGGTGGCCAGCCCCAGGGTGGGGACCACGGGGAGCCTCAGAGCCACTGTGAGGAGTGTGAGGGACTGGAGCCAAAACAGCTGTAAGGGGGGACAAAGGCTTGTGGTGGTCTGTGATAGTGATTGTTCTCCTCAGATGGGGTTCCCAGGCCCCTGGGGCTATGGACAATGGATGGCATGGGTATAAGAGCAGAACTGTGCTGGTAGAACATCCACAGCTCCTTGAAGTTTGCTTTAGGGCACTGAGCGGGAGGCATAGCCAATGCCATGGTCAGGTGCATGCTTATTGTTTGGGGAGACCAGCAAATTTGGTCCAGGTTTGCATGATCACACAGAATGTGAAGGGGGCTCTGAGAAGCTGTGCACAAGGCAGAACAAGGGTGTGGAAGGTCCAGTCCTTCCTCTTCCTCAGCAGATCCTATGAACCCGAGGGCCAAGGCACCTGAGTTCTATTCCAGGACCTGCCAACGACTAGCTGGTAAACTCAGGTAAGTCCCTTCCTTTCTCTGAGCTTTGATTTTCTCCTGCCAGGAGAGAACAGTACTCCCTGCCAGGCCTCCTTACTGTCTTTCTGTGAGGATGATCCAAGAAAAAACAAGCAAAAAAGTTTGCAAACCGTAAAATGCTCTGAACGTCCCTGGGGGCAGCTCCCAGACTCACACCTGGAGATCTGAGCTGTGCCCGGGGCAGTGTCTGGTCCTCCTGGAGCGCCCGCAGGACACGATTGATGGAGGAGACCTGGAGGAGTCAGGGTGTTGGGTGGGGAGAAGGTGTGTAGCTTCAGGGTTACATCCTGAATCTTTTCCCCAAATCCTTTCTCTCCTCTGTCTGGGCCCCCACATCATTCCCAAGGCAGTCTCCTCTCCACCCATGCCTTCTTCTTCTCTCTTGCCCCACAACCCCACCTTTCAGAAGAGAGCCCTTCAGCTCCTCCTCCCCAGCCTGCGATGGCCCCACTGCCAAGTAAGAAGACGCCTGGTTTGCCAGCCCTGGTGCAGGGAGGGGAGAGCACTTACACTGGGAGTCTTGTCCTGTGTGCAGAGCCCTTCGGCACAGAGCTGGCGCTGAATCTCCCAGGCAAAGAGGGCAGGGCACTCACCCTTCAGCTGTGCAATTCGAGCCACCACAGGGGGTGTGGCCAGTCGAGGCTTGCTTCCCCCAATCCCCTTGGGCTCTAAGACACCTGTGCGGTAGTAACGTGCTAGGATCTTGCTCACACAGCCATTAGATACCTGTGTCAGGTGAGAAGCAGGCACAGATGATGGCGTGATTGGCAGAGGGTGAGAATCCCTGGGGCAAAAGGATGCTACACGGCAAAGTGAGACTTACTGGCCCAAGCCGCAGAGTTGAGCATTCAGTCTTACCCTTGGGAGACTGAGATCCCCACCCCAGATGTTAAAAGGGTCTCCTAGGAAGTAACCCAAGCCCCCTAAAGCCCTCAGAGTCTGCAACAGTCTCAGACTTGCCTTAAGATGGTGCTGTGTCCCTGCTTCTTGTCCCCACCCCTGGGAAACCCTACTACCTTAAGGCTCCGGGAGATGTCACAGGGCCGCATCCCGCTGGCCGCCAGCCGCACGATCTGTTGCCGGGTGTCCAGGGGCAGGGGCCGGCCATTTACAAAAAGCCCCCCCAGCTGATTCACACTGCTGATCCCTGGGCATGAGAAGGAGGCATCCACACATCTCCCCTCTCCCTAGCCCACCTGCCGCATGGAGGGCCCTCTTGGGGAGGGTTCCTCAGGCTGCTCAGGTCTGGCTTCCCATCATAGGGAAGTCCCCCAGCTCCCACTTTCTTTGCGAGGTGGCTCATGGGTGAGTCTTAGCTTTGAGACCACTTGTGCTGACCCCTGTGATCTAAGGGAAGCAGGAGGAGCAGGGAGGAAGTGCCCGGATGAAGCTCCCCCAGAACACCAGCCAAGGGGGTGGAAACCGGTGGAGAGGAGCAGGGCCCTGAGATATTCCCTCCCTCCTTATACCGGCCTGTTCTTCCCACTTCTCCCAGGCGTCTTACCATCCTGTGGCATGTTCCAGGACACCCTTCTTCACAGAAGGGTAGGAACTGTGAAGACTGGGGAGAGGGATTCCTCCTAGGAGATCTTTCTTGGGTCTTGGGGATGAATCTGCAATGACCAAGGTTATTTGGTGAACTATCTTGCTCACAATCGTCTTGGGTGGTAGTGTTTGGTGATAGAGGGTCAGGTTTCTAAAATTTGCCAGCAGGTTGGCTGAGAAAATTCAAATTCTCTCTGCTTATACCCTTCAGTGATGAACTAACATATCACAGGGCCAGCAGAGGACGGGATCTTTCTGGAAATCCTGATAAGGGCTTGGAGGGTGGGAAGGCTCTCATTTCTCACACTTTTCATTGTTGGACGTCAGGAAAGTGGAAAAGGACTGTGCATCCAAACGCTCAGGCTTTCCCTTTTGCAAATAGACCACTGTTGTGGCTGACCCCTCAAAAGCCTTCTCAGCCTTGGGTGATACATTTGGGCCTCCTAAGTTCAGATTCAATAGCGTCAAAACCCAAAACGTAGAATATTCTGCCCAGCCAGAAGAGGGCATCTGTGGCCAAAGATCGCATTTACCCAGGTCTGAGGCTAGAGACCAGGTTGAAAACCACCTCCACTATCAGGCATCTCCTGAGCTTAGTTTCTCCAAACCACCAACCAGACAGCTTTCCTCAGAGCACTTGTCTTCCTCTTGATTTTTATATATATATATACTCTCCAGGAAGCTCTGGGAGAGCAAGGGGTCTCAGCTCCAGCCCTGGGCACTGAGGCTCTGGTTCCATCCACTGGAGATAAGGATGAACAAACATCAAGTCTAGGCTTCTCTTGGAAGAAGACACATCTCTTGGCATCTTCTAATCTTGGGCTTGTTGGTTCCTATTAACTCTGGGGAGTTCTACATCTTGCAGTGAAGTAGCTTCACTCTCAGAGATCAACTGTCTGGCATCAGACACTCTCTCATTGAACTAACACTTACGAAAGGCATGTTGAAGGAAGAGAGCACAGAGCAAGAGAGAGTTGTGTGCTGACTAATACAGAATACCTCATGAGCACAAGAGAGCCTCTGAGTAGCAAAAGATACAGATCCTGGGCCACCATGCCTTTCTTGCATTCATCAGCAAGTAACAGGAGTAGAAAACTCCTCCTTTCTTGCCTGGAACCCTGGCAGGGCTGGAGGTCACCCCAGAAAACAGCTCATGCACAGAACTTTCCTGCAGGAACTATGCCATCTTGGCTCAGCTCACTAATCTGCAATTATTTGCTGAATAAAGTATTAATCATCAGCACATTGCCAGTTGTTCAGGATGAAGGGAGTGAAAAGAAAAGGAATGAGGTTTTGCCCTCCAAGAGGTTACAGTGCAGCTGGGAAGAAGACACAGCACAGGAGGAACAAGGAACTCCCAGACTGTGGAATCTAGAGCTGCTTTTAACTGAGTGACTGAACTGGCTTTTACTCACTCCTGTCCAGGGAGGTAGAGATACATTCCCCTTCAAGCTCTCATCTTTCCAGACAGCCAGAAAAGAAGACAGAGATTTTTCCAAAAAGAAAACTGAGGCACAGATTGGGATTCCCACGAATCAGGGGCCACCCAGGGAGTAAAATTCAAGGAGGGTAGGAAGCCAGTCCCTCACCAGAAGCCAAAATTTCCAGCTCTTAATCCTGGGGCTCTTTGTCTTCCCGCATCCCTGCCTCATGTTTTTGCAATTGCCACCAAAGCAATGGAGAGAAGAAAGCCAAGCTGGGACTAGAAAGGGCTTTGCCAGGGCAGGGGGATGGAAGCTCAGGATATCAGCCAAACCTTTGCTATGACAGAGTGTCCCCTCTAAGGGACCAGAACTCAGAGGAGGAGTGGGGACTCAGGTTTAACATCTAAACCCAAATCATCTCCAGATGTAAAATTCACAAACAGAAACCCCATTCCCAACAGCCACCCTACTCCTTCCCAACATTCATAATAACTTGTCTGATAAAGGAGCTGATGCCCACAAGGTGGGAAAGCAGGATAGGAGTTGGAGGGGCGGGAGGGTGCTAGGCTGCAAAGACAGAGAAGGAGGGAAGTTGGCTTGGCCACACAAAGACATGGAGACAGCATGGGAGGCAGAGCAGACAATGAACCTGAAGGTGAGCTACCTGTGTGGAGGCAATGAAGTGGGTGCTTCAGTGGGAGGGTCTCAGTCTCCTATGCTGGGCTCCTGAGACTTCTGCAGGCTCCAGGGCTGATGGTGGTCTGGTCCTAGGAACAGCCTCCACTCTGCTCCTGCTTCAGTCCTGCCAGGGGGTCCAGAGCTACAGAGAGCCTGTACTCAGGAGCAGAGGGCAGGCTTCTGGGAGCAGCCAGTGATGTCACAGGCCATGAGCAGAGGAGAGAGGAGGAGGGAGGTGTGCATGGGGCTGACTGACACCGGCCCCGAGACAGAGCAAGCCACAGCCAATGACCCATTCTGTCCTTCCATGGGAAGTCCTCAGAGCCCACCTGGTGTCCACCTGTCACCCTAAAGCAGGTATAGAGCCATCTCTCATGCAGGCCCCCTGGACCCCGAGGGCACCCACTCAGGGGGCCAGGACTCCTGGAGGAAATGGGGAATATGCAAGATGGGGGAATTTCAGGTTGTATCCTCAAAGCTTTGAATGCCCAGAAGCCCAAGGGTGACTTGCAGAACCTCATATAGCTGACCAGCCAGAATGCGCATGCCAGGGCTTTGGGGTCCACTCCTGGGTCTTGTGTGTATTACTATAAAAGATAAATGGGTATATAGACTCATACCTAATACCGGCCAAGTTGGCTCCTAAATCTCTGAAAGAACAATGGTCCATGCAGGAAAGCACATGCCACAAAGCACCAGCTCTCTCTAAAGAGTGTCTTCACCAATTCTCCAACTGGCTCCTTAACTGTGGTGACACCAAGGATGAATTTTCACCTAGAAATAGGGGCACCCTAGACTGTGGAACCCTGGCCACAGGGGTGATGGTAATGAGCCTCTAAGGGTAGTGAGGATGCCAGTGGGGTGTGTAAGAGGAGGTGCGAAGCTTGGCTGTCGTTCTGCCATCTCTAGACAGTGGCAGGCTCCATTCCACTAGGGAGTTGGGGCTTTTGAACTCTGTTATGAACGATGCTCCTGTGCCCATAGAGGACACCACAGGTTATCTGGATCATTGTTGGGTGGGGGAAACCAGTAGCTGGCTAGGTGGTTCTTGTGGAGTGGGGTGCTGAAAGAGAAACATAGCTAGCGATGGGAGCTTTGTTACCACCATGGTCTTGGGCAGATCCTTCATGAAGAATCCAACATGGAAAGACCTTTGGGTCCGTTCCATACCTTGGATTCTGTGAAACCCTCTCAGAAGTCAGGCTGAAAGTAAGCAGGGTGTAGGGCCATAAGATTACACCCAGAAGGTGGAAGAATGGATTTCACTGGTAAACGCTTTGGTTTGGGGGTGGGGGTGGGGATGAATGTTATACATTCAGCTTGATCCTAGGGTTGAGAACTCTTGTTCTCAAAGCAGGGCCAAATGTATCATAGAAATGGGTGTTCTATCTTACCCCCACAAATACCCCTCTCCTCTTCTAGCCCCCTCCAGCTTCTTCAAGCTGGTCTAGAGCCCCGGGCCCTGAGAGGAGACTGTAGCAGGTATCTTCAGCACCATGGGGAGGACAGCACATCCACTAGTACTTATAGAGCCCATTCAATCCCTGGGTATCTGGGACTGTTCTCGTTTTACTCAGCCATGACTGGGTGACAGAGGGTCCCATGGGAGTCCTGTGGTAGGTACCCCTGCTCTTAGTCCTCCTTTCCTGCCTCCTCCCTCCCCCCCCACATCTGCCCCTGCATCTGGGGGCACAAGGCTCCCGTCCTAACCTGCTATTCCCATAGACAGCTGCATGAGGGGTGGAGAGAGGGGTGTCAGGGGGAGAAGGGACAGGCCCTGGCAGATGGCGGTGGCAGCGATTTCCCCCATAAACTACCCTCTCCCCCCGCCTTTACAACGAGCTCTTAGGTCTGAACAAACAGAGGCTTTTGACCTAGAGTTGATGGGGGGAGGGAAAAGAGAAGAAGGGCCCTGGCAGGGGGGCCTAGCCAGCCCAAAGACTCAGCCGCTCAGCCCTCTGCCCAGCGCACCAGACTGTTTGAGGAGCAAATATCTGCCCGCACTGTCTGATTCTCTCAGCCTCCCCCACCAGGTTTGGGCTAATTGTCCCTCATTAGCTGGGTCCAGGCTGCCACCAGCCCCCGCCATCTGCTAGAAATTATACATTAACTCAGAGGTCTTGCCATCCGCCAGCCAGGCTGTGCGCCCCTCTCCAGGCTGCCCGTGGCCACTCCAGTCTGTCCCTCACCCTGATATAGAGCCCTAACTGCTGGCTTCTTTTGCCCTCAGGAACTCCTAGTGTAAAGTCCGGTGGCTGCGGGGAAAAGATCTGTCCTCAGGAAAGGTGGTTGGAAATCCCCTGCCCTCCTCAAGGGGCCAGAAGGCACGACAGGCCTGTGCGTAAAGCTGGAGAGGGCAGGGCGCAGCCCGGGCAGGGACGCAGCGGAGGCAGCGGCAGCTTTGGTCTCACACCTCACCTGGAGTTTCTGGAGCTCAATGGGGGAGGTGACACCAGTTCCAAGCTGCTTCCACCCCTCACTGTGACATCTGTTAGCAGGCTGTGGGATTCTGTCTCTCACCTTCCCTCTCCAGCAAGCACCATTTCAGCCAGCCCTCAGCTTTCCAGAGCGCACTGGCCAAGCGCCATCTCTCCAAAACCACTCTCGGGAGCAGGTGCCTCCAAGTTTAAAGTCACAGTCATTTCCTTGCCACAAAAGCTTGGGGTAATCGTCAGGTTCCCTGGATATTCCTAAGCTTAGCGTTGAAGTTGCAACCCCTTTGCACCCCCTCACCGCCTCACCCCTGCCACCCCACGGTTTATGTAGTCATCCCATTCTCTCCACCCAGACCAGGTTCTAACACCTGCAAAACCCCTGCACTTTCTCAATTTCTAGAATGCTGGCTATCCAGCTCCCTCCCTCTGAATGCACCAAGGAGGCAATGAAGAGCCTTCCCAACTGTGCTTTGAACTGGGGCATAGAAAATGCCTCCTTTCCCCCTGTTTTTTACCAAGAGGCCCCTCGTCTCTGAGCTCAACCCTTCCCCATGTTTCTCTCAGGACTGGGCTTTGCAAGGTAGGGTGGTGAGTCTGCACTTCCTAGAGAGATCTGGGGAGTTCAGAGATTAAAACTAAGTACCCAGGAAGACCAGGCAAGGAAACCCATGGGACTATAAAAGGCAGGCTAGGAAGAGCCAGCCTAGAGCCGCCTGGACCAGCCCTGGACTCCTCACACTACAGCAGACAGGGGCAGACTGATGATGCTCAGCACGGTGCCACTTGTGAAGAGTGTGTCCTGGGGTCACAAATGCACCAGCCCTGCCAGTGTGGGGAAGTCGCTGCATCCTGGCTGAGGTTTTCACACCCACCCAGTAACCTGAAATTCAGTCTATTCCCTGGAGACCGCCAGCTCTGTGCTCCCCAACGTTTCCTTCTCCCTCCCATCCCCCAGCTCTGGGCTCCCCAACGCTTCCCTCTCTCTCCCCTCCCCCACTTTGCACTGGGGAGAGGATCTGGGAAGGCAGATAGCCGTCCATTTTTTAAATAAACTTGAATAAACTTTATTTTTTAGGACAGAGAACTTTCAAAGATAATACAGAGAGTTCTCATACACCCTATATCTAGTTTCCCTTGTTATTAGTATTTTATATCAGTATTGTATATTTGTTTAATTAATAGACCCATACTGATACATTATTATTAGCTAAGACCTAATCTTTATTCGTATTTCCTCAGGCTTTCCCTAATATCCTCTTTCTGTTCCAGGACCCCATCTGGGACACCACTCTGCATTTGGTCACCATGTCTCCTTAGCCTCATCTTGGCTGGGATCTCTTGTTTTGGGTAACTTTGAAAATGTTGAGGAATCAGATATTTCACAGAGCTTCCTTCAATTAGGATTTGTCTGATGTTTTTCTCATGATGCAGCTGGGCTTATGAGTTTTGAGGGGAAGACCAAAAGAGGTAAGTGCCATTCCTATCACATTATGTTAAGGGTACCTGAGGTCAAATGACTTATCTCTGTTGATGTTGACTTTGATCACCTGATTGAGGTATCCTCTGTCAGGTGTCTCCACTGAAGCTACTCTTGCCCCTCATTCCCAATCCCTGCTTTTCTGAAGGGAGTCCTTACGCACCACTCCTGCTGAAGCCGAAGGAGTGGGGAGTTAGGCTTTTGGCTTGAGGGCGGACTCTCTACGTAAGTAGAGATTTGGATTTCTTCTATCCAGATTTCTCTCTTCTCTCTCATTTATTTATTCAATAATTTCTTTATATCAATATGGATTTGTGAGTAATTGTTTTAGTTTTTGGATTATAATCCAGTATTACTTTATGCTGAAGTTGTTCCAACTTTGACCACTAGGAGCCCTTTCAGTTTGACTCCTGTGTCCCTTTGGTATAGTCCCATTATTGTGGAGTTGTGCGTGTGTGTGTGTGTGTGTGTGTGTGTGCGTCCGTCCTTATTTTTTGACACTGCCAGATGATCCAGGCTTACCTTATATATTTCCTGCCCTGGTTTTAAAATCAGCATTTCTCCAAGGAGCCTGGTACCTTTTGTTGGAGAATGACATGAGAACAGAAGATCTGGATACTGATCTGTTTGTTACTGCTGGGGTGTCAGTGCCTATAGGTTCTCTCAGCTGACAGAGCAGAGAAATAGATGTATGTGCGTTCAGCTGTGTCTATAGACATATCTATAAACAGTTCTATACATAACATTTGAATCTGTATTAAACTAAACATGAGTTTATGTTTAAACATGATGTCTCTAACTCTAATCCATTATTACATGAATCCTCCCCTCCTAGTTTTTGAGAACTCTGTGTAATATTTATGTAGACTTACAGATTCCACTCATTTCCAAAGTTACTTAAATCAGCACCTTTTCCCCAATTCCCCTCACTGAAGCTATTTGCATACGTTTGTATAATTAGGTTAATTTTGTCACATTCTGCATTTTATCTCAGGAACCCCTGACCTCTGCATCAGTTTTTTATAATTTGCATACATTAAGGTTCACTCTTTAGGCTATAAAGTCCTATAGCATTTGATAAATACCTAATATTATTTATCTACAAGTACATTTATTATACAGAGTAGTTTCATCACCCTAAGAAATCCACAGTGCTCCCCTATTTAACCTTTCTCCCTGCCCCTCCCTCCCTGGCAACCACTAATCTTTTTACTACCACTATAGTTTTGCCTTTTCTAGAATGCCATATAATGGAGCCATACACTAGGTAGACTTTTCAGACTGGCTTCTTTCTCCTACTAATATGCATTTAAGTCTTCTCTATGTCTTTTCTTCACCGCTTGAGAGCTTCTTTCTTTTTAGTGCTGAATAATATTCCATTGTCTGGATGGACCACAGTTTCTTTAACTGTTCATCTAATGAAGGACAGCTTGGTCGCTATCAAGTTTTGGCAATTATGACTGAAGCTGCTACAAACATCCATGTGCAGGTTTTTGTGTGAACAGAAGTATTCAGCCCCTTTGTGTAAATAACAAGGAGTGCAATGGCTGGACCATATAGTAAGAGGAGTTTTGTAACAGACTGCCAAACTAGGCGCACCTGGGTGGCTCAGTCCTTAAGCGTCTACCTTCAATTCAAGTCATGATCCTGGAGTCCCTGGATCGAGACCCGCATCAGGCTCTCTGCTCTATGGGGAACCTGCTTCTCCCTCTCTCATTCCCCCTGCTTGTGTTCCCTCTCTAGTTGTGTTTCTGTCAAATAAGGACAATCTTAAAAGAGAGAGAGAGAGACTGCCAAACTGTCTTCAAAAGTGGTACCATTTTGCATTCCCACCAATACTGTTTGCTGCCCAACATCCTTGCTAGCGTTCGCTGGTGTCAGCATTCCAGATGTTGGCAATTCTGCCTTGAGTGGTTATCTCATTGTTGTTTTAATTTGCATTTCCCTGATGATATTTGATGTGGATTATCTTGCCTTATGTTTATTTGCCATCTGTGTATTTTTGTTTTTTTGGTGACATGTTTTTTAAGGCCTTTGGCCCATTTTTAAATCAGATTCTTGTTCTCTTACTGTTGAGTTTTACGAGTTCTTTGTATATTTTGGATAATAGTCCTTTATCAGATGTATGTTTTGCAAATATTTTCTCGCAGTTTGTATCTCCTAAATTTTTTTGACATTGTCTTTCAAAGAGCAGAAGTTTCTATTTTTTAAATTTTTTTGAAGATTTTATTTATTTATTTATTTATTTGACAGAGAGAAACAGAGCTAGAGAGGGAACACAAGCAGGGGGAGTGAGAGAGGGAGAAGCAGGCTTCCCGCTGAGCAGGGAGCCTGATGTGGGGCCCAATCCTGGGACTCCAGGACGATGACCTGAGCCAAAGGCAGACACAACGACTGAACCACCCAGGTGCCCTGAGCAGAAATTTTTAATTGTAATGAAATCCAGTTTATTAATTCTTTTATGGATCGTATCTTAGGTGTTGTATCTAAAAAGACATCATCATATTCATAGACTTCATTTTTTAGATCAATCTTAAGTTGACAGCACAACTGAGAGGAAGGTGCAGAGAATTCCCATAGATCCCCGACCTCCAAAATGTATAGTCTCCCCCGTTCAATATCCACCATTTGCTACAGCTGATGAAACTAAGCTGTAGGTTTTGTAGATATTCTTTATGAAGTTGAAGAAAGACCAATGTCATATGAGTTCACAATATGTGGAATTTAAGAAACACAATGAATGAGAAAGGGGGGGAAGTAAAAGAGAGGAAAAGAAGTAAAAAAATAGACCCTTAACTACAGAGAATAAACTGATGGTTATGGGGGGAGGGAGAGAGTGGGAGAAATAGGTGATGGGGATTAAGGAGGGCACTTGTGATCTTGTGATGAGCACAGGGTGATGTATGGAATTGTTGAATCATTATATTGTACACCTGAAACTAATAGAACACTGCATTTTAGTGACTTTAAATTAAGTCAAATTAAATTAAATTAGAAATCACTAAAAAAAGACAAATCTTAGGCCTTTTGGAGCTTAGTGTTTTTTTTGGCTTACATCTGAAAACGTTTTAAAAAAAAAGATTTTAGTTATTTATTTGTCAGAGAGAGAGAGAGAGAGCACAAGCAGGGGGAGCAGCAGGCAGAGGGAGAAGCAGGCTCCCTACTGAGTAAGGAGCCCCATGCTGAACTCAGTCCCAGGACCCTGGGATCATGACCTGAGCCCAAGACAGATGCTTAACCAACTGAGCCACCCAGACGTGTCCCACATCTTAAAACTTTCTGCGCTTCAGTTATTCACAATTATAAAATGGGACTATAGTAATAGATACCTCATAGGGCTGTTGCCATAATATATATAAAGTTAATATACATAAAGACTATAAAGTTAATATACATAAAGAACATTCTATACAACTATTATTTTTATTATTATTATTATTATTATTATTGCTCTTACTACTACTGTTATGTGCCAGTAGGTAATCCCATTATCTATTGACCGAGTTCAGTAGTCTAGTCTAGATTTCCAGCCCCACCCTTGCTGTCTATTCTTGGCATTCCTGTCCTTTCTGCCTGCATGCTTCTTCAGTTGACCCTCCTGATCTCTAGTTCATTAAGCCTATTATATGAAATTCCTTCCCTGACGTAGAATTACCTTACCTGGGAGATAGTTAAGTGGCTGTTTCCTGCTGTCTTTGAAATATAGTAAAAGTTTTTCAGTTTTGAAGGAGAGGGGATAAGGAACAAAAGTCATCAATGACCCAAGGTCTTTGCCTGTATGCTTTCTAAAGGTTGTAGGGGCTTGGCTAGGCCTAGGACAGAATGAGAGGGGACTGTGTTAATTTAAGCTAGCCATCAATAAAATTAGATCTGTAACAGGTTCAACATAAAAGCTCAGTGTTCCAGCTTGGGTAACTTTCCACTTATTAGCAATATCCAAAGGCAATGGGGAAGAAATAGCCCCCTACCCCAAACCCAAGGATAAGGATCTTACCTCTGTCTCAGAAGTCCAGAGCTCTTAACGTTTATTGTGCCTCCGAAGTCCTCCAATGCAATATCTGCTCACGCCAGCGGAAGTCTCACTACCCTACCCAGAGATCAAGCTATGTAAAGATAGGCAGGTATAGAGGAAGTTTCATTGCTGTCTCTGGCTTGGCACCATCCGACACAATAACCAGATGCTGAGTGGTCCATGGTCCTAGATTTCATCCATAGTCCCAGCTGGCCTTCCCTCCACCACATCCTCAGCTCGCCTGATTCCTCCTTACTGGTCCTCAGGTCAACTCTTGGTTCCACATCAAACTGTTCCTGTTCTCAAGTCTCTACTTCCTAGAATAAATGATTTTCTCCTTCCCTGCACTGCTCCTCATTCCCCCTGCCCTTTTTTTTTTTCCTGGAAGACACGCAACACTGATGTTCAGGGAAAGTCTCCGTTGACTCTCTCTCTTTCCTTCTCCCACTCTCCAGCATTTAGACGGCTCATCGCCACCCTGACTTACTCTACCCTCCATGCCGGTTTCTCTTCAGTCTCCTGGTCCCTTGAGTTCTTTCTCTTAGTTTTCTTTATATTTTTTTTGTAATTTAATGTATAATAATAATTGTTCCGACCAAATGGTGGTTGGAGAGAAAGCTGGCTCTCGCTGCTTGACCCCACGGAGCTCAGTCACTTGGGAGACTGGCAGATCCTGGCGGCCTGCTGGGTCTGCAGGCGGGCTCCCCCTACAGCCTGCCCAGTGCCCTGCACTTGGTAGGGACACAGCGTGGCAATAAACTTCAGTAACCCAGGCTTCCCTCCTCACAATTCTCCTGAAAGCCTGAGTGAGGTGAATGGCCAGGGAGTCAGCACCAGGTCAGAAGGGGCAAAGGAGATGCAGACTTGGGCAAGACCCAGCAGCTGGGGGTGCTCTGAGGCGCCAGATCCCTTTTCAAGCCCACATCCTTCCAAACCCACTTTCTGCCTCCAGGGATGGAATTGAAAAGACAGGCTCTGGAATGCAACAGAGTAAAATATTCTGGGTATTATTGCCATTGTCAGAGGAAGCTTAGGTTTGAGAATAGAATTCTCCTTTTTTCTTTTTAGGAGAAAACAGGAAATTTATTTTAAGACAAACAGAAAAATATCAAGTTATCTAATATAATTGCTCAAAGGCACTAACTCAGAAAAAAATGATAATTATGTAGGATCTGTAGTAAAAAACACTGATTTTACCTCTGGTCCTTTTTTCCCCATTGCATGAAAATATGTGTAACATAAAGCCTACCATTTTAACCATTTTTAAGTGTACAGTTCAGTGCCATTAAGGATATTCACAGTGTTGTACCCCTATCATCACTCTCCATTCCAGAACTTTTCATCATCTTAAATTCAGTACCCATTAAACTGTAACTCTACATTCCTCCCTTCCCCAACTCTTGGACCTCTGCACTACTTTCTCTCCATGAATTTGTCTATTCTAGGTACCACAAATAAGTGTGACCATGCAGTGTTTGTCCTTCGGTGTCTGGCTCATTTCATTTACCATGATGTTTTTGAGATGGAAGTTCTTGTGCTTGCTTCCACTTACCCTCCTCTTCATCACTCTGGTCTCAAAAAATTAAAGACAACTTTGGAGCTATTGGTAGAGGCTTGGGGAAGAAAGGAGGTATCTGTCTATGAAGATGATGGGTAGAAGCAAAGCAAGTCCATAAAGGGCAAACTCCCTTAGGGTTTTTTGTTCACATATCTTGAGAACAGGGAGAGCCCCAGGTGAGAGAGAAGACAGGGCAAGAGAATGTCATCAGTCAGTCCATAGAGATACCAAGCAATTCAAATAAGAAGATGGCAGCTTATCTTCCCCAGATCCTGGGGGTTCTCTGCACTACAGGGTGAGTTCCCTGAGCTCTAGTCTCCTTAGGCAGATGACAAAGATGTAGAGACAAAATAGAGGAATGAAAATGCCCAAGTGAGCCCTGTCTCCTAGCTTTTAATCATACTCCAGGATAGCTCAATTTTAACTCAAATAATTACATCTACAATGACACTATCTCCACATACAGTCCCATCATATGGTACTAGGGGTGAAGAGTCCAACACACGAATTTTGGGGGACAGAGTTCAACCCATATTAGCAGGACTGAGCCCATTGTTTTAACCAGGACCTCTTCTTCAGTAACCTCTTAGCACTGGGGCTGGAAAGAGATAACCAGGCCCTTCCTGGCCACCTCCCAAGAATAGATCATCTTCTGCTCCATCCTATCCTGTCTGGTCCTAAAGATGAGTTCCTACCCTGCTTCTCGGGTAGGGACTCTAGAGCAGTAAGGCAGTAGTTGGTTTTCACAAACATGCCATTTCTCCTTTTACCCTCTCTTGCAAATGCTTCTTTCCATGGGGCCAACGCCATTGTGCTGCTCATCGTGTTCTTAAAAGTACTTTTAGAACTCATTTTAGGTTCATCTGTCTCTCCCTCAAATTTCTAGGCCCCAGTGTAAGGAAGAGATCAGGAGCGCTCTAGGATCCATCCATCTGATAAACAGTCAGTTTCCTGCAAACAACTTGATCATCCTATGACATCCAGAATATGTCAGTTGGGGTGCAGAAAGAGGTCGTAGGCCAAGCACTGGGCATTCCCTGCCAATAAGGCTTTGTTGGGCAGCCAGAGGGCAGCATTTGGTCATCAAGTAAGGAGGAATCCTCAAAAGGGGGAAAAGCACTGGAAATGGAGATGGGGCTGGAAGAAGCAAGGACGATTAAAGTGAATCTCCTCCTTAAAAACAGTTTCCAGGACTTCCAAACCTTCTCAGATACGGTCAGCTCGGTCTCAGCCCAAGAGGGAGTTTAGAGGAGACTCTCTCTGATCTCTACTTTGTAGGAACAGAAAATCTCTTGGCAGAGAAAGGACAATCAAGTTGGATAAAAGGGGAAAAAAAATTTCCCAAGGAACTAGATAACAGTTTCTGTAGGAGGAAAGCAGAGAATTGCCACAGTGGCTTGTAACAATGACTCATCTTTCCAGATTTTTGTTTCTAGGACTGAAATAAGAAGGATCATTTGGTGGGAAAAATAAAGGACCGGTGAGCAAGCAGATGGGTGAGTAAGAGGCCTTGCGAAATAAGAAAAAACGGGCAGATAAGGTGAATGTTATTAAATGGAATGAATTTTTGAAGATGCCCTTAACTTTTGAACAGGGTGGGATGTATTCCAAGAGGCTTTTGAAACAATGCTTCATGAATAAATTAACTGATAGAGGGACACACCGGGGTGGCTCAGTCGGCTAAGTGTCTGCCTTCAGCTTAGATCATGATCCCCGGGGTCGTGGGGTTGAACCCCATATAGGGTTCCTGGCTCAGCGGGGAGTCTGCTTCTCCCTCTCCCTCTACCCACCCTCTTGACCTTGCTCTCTCTCTCTTAAATAACAAATAAAATCTTAAAAAAGAAAAAACAGATTAACTGAGGAAGGATTAAGAACTTGAGTTTAGGAGTCAAACAGACCTGGGTTGGAATCCTGCCCTCCTGAGCTTCAAGTTTATTGTTTTTATAATGAAACATTTCCTCCCTGGGATCATTATAGCAATTTCCTGAGATAATATGATAATATATTCAAAATATCTAGTACTAAGCCTGCTGCATTGTAGAGACTGAATAAAAGGTAGTGTTTATGACTTGCTTACATGCCAATAGAAGGAAGCATGAATCTTTTTTGTTATCAAACGGGAGGAGCACATGAATTATGCAGGCATTCTGAAGCAGTAGACAACAAAACCAGTCTGGACAAGCAACTCAAATAGGAAAGAGTCTTGCAGTTTTTCCAGACTGAAGGCTAATGGTCACATGGGACTCACTCCCATTCCTTCTTTCTCACCTAGGTGAATTCTGATCTAGAAGTTGGAAAGGTGTAACTAACTATCAATCATGTTGTAATTGAGGAGAAGCAATTTGCTCTCTTTCCACAGTGCATTCTGGGTTGTGCTGGCCAGGGGACAGGGCTGGTGAGACCAAGTCCTGCAGAGTAGCCACACTGAGTGATTAGATGTTGATGTCCCTGACTGAATGATTGAGTTGAACCTCTGGGCTCTTCTCTAGTGTTATACAACCAGCACTCCCTGTGGGGTACTGACCCTTAAAAAATGCTCTCTTTACAGAGGCTGGGAGCAGGAGGGAGGTGAGGGCTTCTGTGAGCCCCTCAAGCACCTCCCAGTTGCCTTTTTGGGAAAAAGTTCATCAGTACCACCAACCTCCTAGCCAGCTGCTACCCATTTCTGTGAGCATTTATTATGCTCCCACTATATTTGGATTCCTTTTCTGTCTCTTGCATTTTCTGGCCCTAAAAATAGTTTTTACTTTTAGTTTGAAAATCTTAAGGGGAAAAAAATGCTTGGGGGTGGACTTTTGGACTGGGGGCGTTTAATTCCAATGTGTTTATTTTTAGTTTGGGGAGAGACAAAGTCATTTAGGAATGTGAAGGAATCATAAGCAAGAGGAAAGATGAATGGGAGGAAGAGAAGAAGAGAAATGAATGATGAGAGGAGTCTGGGCAGCAGTTAACATTAGGGTAACTGAAAAGATTTTCCCATTGGTCTGTCATGGCTAGGAAGAAGAAATTAGTCTCACATCTTAGAGAAGAGCAGGCTGGAAATCTAACTTCACTGGATTCCATGGGTGATAACTCCTGGGAAGAGAAAACATTCTCCTTTCAGGGGAACGCAAACACTAAGATGTAAAGGTCTAAAGTACAGTTAAAACGCAGACACCCTCATGTTTGCCCCTAAATCCGGGAATCCAGAGTTCAGAAGAGTTAATCTACCTTGTCCTGGCCACAAAGGCTAGTTGGGAATGGAAAAGTTTGTTTGTTTGTTTATCATAGTGAGAAAGGTAGAGAGCCACAGGCTCAAGTAGAACTTGGTTTGGAGGAGAAGTCTGAAATGGGGAGAACAGACTGAGTCAGTAACTTCTTTAACAGAGTTTGAGTCCCAAATGATTAAGTTGGACCAGGCTGCTTGAAGAATATAGAGTTTTATTCTTTTAGGGCCACAGGATTTCTATTTTATCAGTTGGTGGCAATTAAGAATTTCTAAGCTCTGGGACAGGAGAATATTCCCAGGGTTAGGTCCTCTCTCAACCCCCCTGCCTCATTTTGGATTAGGATAACAGGGAAATGGCTACAATCTCAAAAGATGAATTGCGGGAAGACAAATGAAATGATGTCACAGTACTTCCTGGAATTGTTACTATTAATATGACTGGTAAAATAATAAAGCTCCTAGAAGATAATACAGGAAAATATCTTTATGGCCAAATGCCAGATACACATATCTTAAAATGTTAATCCTCATTAGAAATTAGGGAAATGCAAATTAAGACCATAATAAGATACTACTGTACAGGAGTCTAATTTGGTACAACCACTCTGGAAAAAGTTCAGCATTATTCACCAAAGTTAAAGATATTCATAACCAATGAATTTTCCCCCAAGAAATTCACATGTATGCATGTTTATTTATAATATCTGAAAATTGTATACAAGCCTGTACCAGACACTGTTGTTGTGTTTTAGACCACTCGAAACACAGAGGCCTAAAACTACCACCATTTTGTTATGTTTATGGATTCTGTGGGTCGAGAGTTAAGTTTAGAAAGAAAGGGTCTAGAGGAGATAGCTTAGCTCAGTTCCGTAATATGGCTTCTGCTGGGAGGCTCGAAGGCTGTGATTCAGTGGTGAGGCGCTAGAGTCATTTAAAGGCTCTTTTACTCATGCATCTGGCTGTTGATGCCAGCTATTGGCAGGAATTCAGCTGGGGCTATTGGCCAAAAACACCTGAACACAGCCTCTCTCTGTAGTAGCTTTCCCTTTCCCACAGCATGGTAGCTGGGTTCCCAGTGCAAGCATCCCAAAAGAACAAGGTAACAAATATCAAAGTCATATTTCATGAAGTGACTTAAGAAATCATTTTCACAGTAGTCTATTGGCAGAGGCCAAGCAAAGGCCCACTCAGATTCAAAGGGAAGGACATAGACTCCATGTCTTAATGGGAAGAAGGTTGAAGTCACTTTGTACGAAGAACATGTATGTTGAGAGATATGTCTGTGGCCACCTCTGGAAAGTACAACCTGCCAAAAGCCAAATATCCATCCAAGTAGAATGGATAAATATATTGTGGCATAATCATTATGATGGAATATTATACAGCAATGAAGATGAACACACAACAGCTACATGAAACAACATGAATGGGTCTCACAATGTTGAGCAAAAGAAGCCACTGGAAGGAATAAATATTTTTTAGCTGCAGTTATAAATTTTTAAAAACACAAAAAATTATAGTGTTTTGAGATACACACTTCAAACAATAATTAGGAGAGTGGGTTGTGGGGATGCTGGTGTCATTTTCTTGACTTCGGTGGTAATTACACTGGTGTTCGCTTTGTGACAAACCACCAAGTTGTACATTTTTATTTGGGGCACGTTCCTTATAGTTCACAGTATAGTTTTATAGTTCTTATAGTTCACAGTAAAATAAGAAAATAATTCCTATAATCCTATAATGATTCTTTCAAAATAAGAAATTAATCTCTTGGCATTGAGAACTAGGTTTAGTTGAGAAAGAATTCACTATGAACTTTAGAGAGAGTAGCCAGCAACTGACATCATTAAACTCTGTTAAAAATTCTATTGGGTTGTTTTTAATGTTGACATATCTTCTTACCTTGTTATAATCAATATGCAGAACTGTTTTCCATCCTGTCTTTTTACATTGCACCATAAAGATAGTTAGCACACATGTCGTTTTTAATAGCCACCTAGTATTTCATTGTATTTACATACCACACATTTTTTAACTATTTTCATATCTTTGGGACTGTGAGTGACTTCAAATGTTCAAGACCATCATCATCGTCATTCTCATAAAACTTCTTAAGAGTTCCCTAGATGCCAGGCACTGTGAGTAGAACTTTTCATTCATTATCTCATTTAGTATCACAACAACCTAATGAGATGGGTTTTTATTTTTATTCCTATCTTATAGTTAAGGAAACTGAGACTTGGAGAGGTTAAGTAACTTGCAGGTTTTGCAAAGTCTAAGTTTCCCAAACAGTTCATACACTAGCAATCACATCCCAGTACCCTTACTCCCGACCACTTTGTCAGAACGCTTGCTTTGGACTCCTCCCACCCTGACCTGAGACATTTCTTTCCTGGGGATTTCCCAAAGTGGAATTGTCAAGTTAAAAGTTTCAAAGAATTTTAGAAGGCTTGTATACGTCCAGATTATTCTATATACACACTGAACCAATTTACAATGGGTGGGATTTAGTGAAGGGTCAGAGCCATGCCAAATTTAGAGAATCCAATTGTACAGTCTCTCCATACATCTTCCCTTAGCAAAATGGTGTGTGCTAGCAAATGCCTTAATATTAATTCTCTTCACTCGACCCAATTAGAATATTATAGGTCTCATTTTCCCTTTCTTAAATGTTTTGGTTGACTGTCAGTACCTAGAAAGAAAGAATTCACTATTTTTGTCCTCTTTTTTTCAAGCATATTTTTTTTTCTTTATAATGATTGTGGTATCCTATCAAACTCTCACTGAATTACTATCCACTAGTATTCCTTTAGGTTATATACGAACTTTTTATAAGAAAGAGCCACACTTCTGCATGTTTTTCAAAACGCTCTTAAAAACATTGCCCATTATCTTACTCATTGATTGCTCTTTAGATAAGAGTCATGTAATATAAACCTTCCAGAATTCAATGTCAAGAAAAAAATTTGTCTCTTCCCATAAAATATCACGCCTCCTTTAATCAGACAGTGAGACTTATATAACCTTGTCTTTTTTATCTTTGCTTTGGTTGCAAATATCTCTAATTCAAATTTAAAATTCAGCCATCATAAACATCGCATCTTAATTTTCTGATATTAGAATGGAAGCTCCCAGAAGGTGGAGATTTTGTCCATTTTGTTTCTTGTTGCAGTGACAGAGCTCCAGACAGAGAAAAACTGCTCAAAATCCTTATATTGGGAACGATGCTTAAAAAAAAAAAAAAAAGCATGTAAACATCACAGAACTTGATGGTCGTTTAGTCTGTTTCAATTGCAGCATAAAGTAACATCCTGTCCTCTGAAGTACTCTTAAGAGAGCAAACTCTATTAACTGCTCTCTGCTGAATCACAAGGTGGAGTCTAATTTTAAAATTATCTTGCCTTTTCATAAAATCATTTCTTATTGGAATTTTTGCCACTCTCGAATACGTGAAACAAAGGCTTGGGTAAAGAGAAAACAGAGGTGATTTTCTGACATCAAAATGTCTCTGTGGCACTTATGTGGAATGTGGTTGAAATAGGGTGTACTTTTACTTGAAATAGCTGTCCTTTGAGTGAAGTAAGCTGGAGGAGATCCAGAAAAGGGAATGTGATAAAAATGCCTATTTGTCCTAAAGTTCACCTTGAGCAGACCCAGACTGAGAGTCTCTTCAACCTGCCACCTGAACCCCGTCCTCTTGCCTCCGCTCCACCCCTGCTCGCTTACCCTCAGCAGATGACACCCTACCTGGACTCTGGTCGTTTAATGCTGGCAGCTCCAACCCCCACACATTCCAGCTACCCTGTCTCTGTTCCCCAACCCCAGGGCCCAGTCCCCTACTCCTCCTCTTGCCCCTACGTTCCCTATCATCCCCTCTCATCCTGATCCTAACCTCTTGCCACGCTTTCTCGCCGTCCCTCTGGCTCCTCAACCCTAACAGCTGACACTGGCTGTCCTGGTGGGGACCATGCCAACCCACTCAAAAGTCCTGGTTGGGTTTGGATCAGCTGCTGGCTACTCCAGGCCACAGACTCCCCACAAATGGCCTCATCTTCAATCCTGGGGTCATGGCTCCCATAGGAACTCATCCTGTCTTCTGACTCCGAAATTCTCCTAATTTCATGTGCAAGACTGAGAATGTCCAAAGTGACCATCTCATTGTCCTTCTCTTCCATGAAATGTCTCTGTGTCATCACATGATCTGTCTCCCTTTGCTCTTGACTCTAAAGGACGGTTCTGTTAGAGTCCCCGTTAATGGCTAGAAGAGCCTTTAGATGACTATGTGACTGGGCTGTTCTGAGAGAGAGAATTATACCTCTGTATTATTTAAGTCACTGAATATTTGTGAGTTCTTTTGTTTCTGCAACTGGTCTACCCTACCTAAGACAAGGGGCAAATGGAAGTTAATGTATATGTGGTGGTCAAGGTTCCAAGAAGAGGTGGGGACACAGACAACTGGGGCAAGAGTTACATAAAACTCACACCTCAGACAAACTATCTTGTGTCTGGAGCTGTCCAATGGTAACAATCCCCACTTCTACCTTAAATACCCCACCATTCTCAGTTTCAATTTCCAGAAAACACACAAAAAATATGTGATGGAAATAAGAGATGAAAAAGAGAAAGTAAATAAGTCACCTCAGTCATTCAAACAGACTGACCACTTCAATTTTATTCAAAACACACTGCATGCTTATCCTTTACAAGGCATGCCAGGCCTATAGGGAACACAAAAACCAATAAGACTCTTAGGAGCCTGTTATCGAAAAGCTCCCAGGCCAGTTCAACTGTTATACAAATAACTCTGACACAGGCAGAGTAGAGGGCACAAAACTGGGAAGGTGGAACCCACGGGGCCTGGGACCCGGACGAGGTGGAAGGCACTTCTAATTGCAGGTGTCTCAGAAGATTTTACGGGAGATAGAAGGCCAATCCAAGTGGAGGGAATTGGGCCTTGGGTATATTTAGACTGAGGTTTCTAGTGCAGTAGAGCTGCTGGGGGTGCGGTAAAGCAACACAGGGCAAAGCATCACGTGCTTCTGTCCTTCAGTAGAGAGAAGGCTCTTCCATAGGCAGAGAAGGTAGAGCGGTGGAGGAAGTCTGTGTTCCCTTCACTCCACAGAGGCAGGGCCTTTAGTAGAGGAGGTGATAGGGAGGGCTAAAGTCCAGAGACAGCACAGATGAAACACAGGCTTACTGCTTTGGACTTTTTTTAGTCTAGAAAGAATGAGGGGACGGTATTTTCCCTTGATAAAGGGAATGGGGCTTAGAAATAGGCCAGAGTTCCAGGAAGGGCAGACCTGAGCCAGAAACAAAGAAGATGCCCAGTGCTCTGGCCACCCCGGCACCCATGCAGGAATCCTTCTCCCTTGACAATCAAAAGGCCTTCTTAGCCTCCCTTGCCAGGGGAGGCCTATGTCTCGGATTTCTGGGAAGGCTTTGCTTTCCTGATAAAAAAGGGCAGATATCTCTTTCCTCTTTCTTGCCTTTTTCTTGCAGTGTCTGGAGCGGAAGCAGCTATTTTGCAGCCACAAGGAGAAAGCTAAGAGGATTATGATGATGCCCACCCTGAGATGGTTGAGCCTCTAAACAAATGCCTACAGCCTCTTGGTCTGTGAAAGAAGAATATGTGCTTAGCTTATGGTTCATGTAGTTTGCCATTCTTTGCTCAAATGTTCCTAACTCTTGAGTTTGCTAGCCAGCGACTTCAGGGTTTTGGGGACAGAGAAAAAGTACACTTAGGTTCGGGCCTAGCTTGATCATCTCAGTTTGCAGAGAGGAGACAGATATTCAGAACAACATGCTGTCCTGTGATAAAGAGGGCAGCATGGGCTGGAGCTTTCCTTATGCCTTTTTTCTTGGAGGTTCAATTATGGCAGGGCGGGTCTGGGGTGACCAAACATGATGGTGGTAAAAATGATGGCTGTAGCAGGAGAAAAATCGATATACAATTATCTAAGGCTATCGAGGACCCAGAGGCATTGATGAATAGCATTTGGGAGAATGGAGTTGAGGTTGGGCTTATCATCAAATGACAACAGGACGGGGTATAAAGTTCATCCATTAACCAGAAGTTTTGAAAACATTGCCCAAATAATCATATAGTTGCATAAACGCATGTGACACCTTTACAAATCCTTTATGTTGACTTACTATGTAGAGAGGGCAAATTGGGAAGAGTACAGGTTGATACAAATTTTGTTCTTTCTTAGGTTGATACAAATTTTGTTCTAAGGTTCATAAGGTTTGAGAAAAAATGTCTAAGTCTCAAACACAGGATAAATTCTTTCTTTTCTTTCTTTTTTTTCCAAAGAGGGTTTAAGATCTGCTTTTAATGTTATGCACTTATTTTGTTGTTTCTTAAGTTTTTTTTTAAATGATGCTTTATGCTGTCATGCATTTTAATCAAGTTTGGACTACATGAGGAATATAGAAATCACTTAATTTAAAAACGTATATAGAAAATTATGGTATCAGATATTCAAGTTTAATCAAGATTCAAGTTTAATCACCTAGACTGGGGCTGTGTAATACATTAGTCCCTAGCCTCATGGGGTTGTTTAAACTTAAATTAATTAAAATTAAGTAACATGAAAAATTCAGTCCCTCAGTTGCACTAGCCAGATCTCAAGTGCTCATCGGCCGCATGTCGCTGACGGCTCTTGCGCTGGGCAGAGCAGACCCAGGAGTCTGTCATCACAGAAACTTCTGACAAGGCTGACCTGGAAAACTTGGGTTTGTGAGGCTTTTCTTTTAAGTAAACGTACATTGAAACTTCGTATTAATATGGATGGCCATAACAACATACTACACAGTGGCTGTCTTAAAAAACAAAAATGTGTTCTCAGAGCTCTGGACATTAGAAGTCCAAAATCAAGGTGTTAGGGTTGTTCTGGTGAGAAATCTCTTGCTGGACTGCCGATGGTCACCTTCTCACTGTGTCCTCACAGGGCCTTTCCTCTGTGCATCTGTGGGGTGAAAGAGAAAAAGAGAGAAAGAGATCTGGTCCCTTCCCCTTCTTCAAGGACACCAACCCTACGAGGTGAGGTTCTTATACTTATGACCTCATTTAACCTTAATTTCTTCCACAAAGGCCCTGTCTCCAAATACAATCACACTAGGGGTTTGGGTTTCAGTGTATGTATCTGGGGAAGACACAATTCAGTCCACCACAAACTCAAAAAAGAAGGAAGAGGAGGAGGAAAAGTAGGTCAGGTCCAGATGGTAAGGGCCTCGTGTACTACTCGGTGGAGTTGAAACTATCCTGAAACAGAAAGGGAGCCACTGCAATGTTGAGGAGGGAGTCTATGTGATTATAGTCATATAGTCTATAAGTCTATGAGATTTATATTTTAGAAAGAACATCAGGTTAACGGTGGGGGGGGATGGGTTGAAGTCAGAGGTGGGTCAAGAAGAATGGAGGCAAGAGTTATTCTAGTGGTGAGTTTTCTCCCTAAAGGGAGTTTATTAGAGAGTTGAAAACTCCTCCTTTGTCCAACATCTAGATCCTACAAGTGCAGGTCTAGAGTGAGGAGGGAGTATTTGGCCACCTAGAAGCAGGCTAGTCAAATAGTTAAGAGCAGACTAGAGTCAGAAAGTTCTGGGTTAAAATTTTGATTCCATCCCTTATTAGCTATTGACCTAGAGTTGCCTCCTTACCTTTTCTACGCATTACTGTCCTTTGGAGAGAGAGAGAGTGGTTATATCCATTTCACAGGGCTGGTCTATAGTTTCAATCATGTAATGCAGAGAAAAGCATACAGCACCAAGTCTGTTTGGTGTATATGCTTAGTGCTCCATATATTTTGGCTATTATTACTACTAGGGATATGTTTCTTAAATTTGCTCTCAAAGTGGGGCACCTGGGTGGATCAGTTGGTTAAGCATCTGCCTTCTGCTTGGGTCATGATCTTGGGGTCCAGGGATCGAGCCCCAGGTAGGGTTTCCTGACCAGTGGGGAATCTGCTTCTCCCTCTTTCTCTGCCCCTCTGCAAACCACCCCCCAAGCTTGTGCTCTCTGTCTCTCAAGTATATAAATTAAATATTTTTTTAAAAGGGCACCTGGGTGGCTCAGGTCATGGTCGCAGGGTCCTGGGATCGAGCCCCTGGTCAGCTCCCTGATCAGTGGGGAGTCTGCTTCTTCCTCTCTCTCTGCTCCTCCCCCATCTCATGCTCTCTCTCAAATAAAGAAATAATCTTAAAAATAAAAAAAAAATTGCTCTCAAAGGAGTACAGGAAGCAAGGTGTTTCATTTGTTTGTTTAAATGAAACTTGTCCATCTCTTGACTGTGTGTGTGTGTTTGCACGTGTGTGTGTGTGTGTGTGTTCTCCCCCACACAGAAGGAGTCACTTTTTTTTTTTAAGATTTCATTTATTTGACAGAGAGAAGCACAGCCAGAGAGGGAACACAAGCAAGGGGAGTGAGAGAGGGTGAGGCAGGCTTCCCGCCCAGCAGGGAGCCTGATGCAGGACTCAATCCAGGGACTCCAGGATCATGACCTGAGCTGAAGGCAGATGCTTAATGACTGAGTCACCCAGGTGCCCAGGAGTCACCTTTAAGCATTTCAAAGTCTCTCTTTCTTTCTCTTTTTTTGTAAGCAGCTCCACTTATTTGAGTAAATAGCTTGTAAAGAAATCATTGGTAAACACTGCAAAATTAAGTACATTTTCAAAACCTTACCAATATACTTAAAAGTCACAAAAGTCATAGGTCTTTTAAAAAGTAACATATATTCAGGGCACCCTTGATATAAAATGCCTGTCCACTGTCTGAGGACAGGGCCACCTAGAGATATCTTATAGCCGGTGTGGTTTCTGTGGGGAAATGGGAGTGAGGGCTCCTGGAGGGAAGGATGGCTTTTTACCCCATCCACATGCATCTGAATTTTGATCCTTCTCCAAGGGGCTGCTATATAACTGAGAGAGACACAGTGTAGGTACTCCCAGGCCTGGCTGCAAGCAAGGGATTGGGGTGTACAATTAGGACCTGGAGCTAGAGTTCTTATTACATTCCACCGAGAGAACGCAGCGATGCAGTCTCCACCATGTTTCCAAACTAGCAAATGCTCCTGTATTAACTTTCTTGAGAGGAGGTGAGGCTTTCTCACCTCTACACCTGCTCAACACTGTTTTGCCCTCTCTGCTCTGGTGCTGTGTGCGCACAGAGTTGGCCTGAATCTACCTCTAAGGAGGATCAAAGTCTCTTTCTTTCCTATAAAGCCAAATTGATTATGAGCTTTAGAGTCACAAGAACTGGTGTCAAATCCTTTCTCTGTCACTATTTAGCTCTGTGACCTTCAACAAACATCCTACATGAGTTCCTAGCTCCTTATAGGTAAGATGTGTATGATAATACTTTTCTCTCATTCATTTATTAACAAATATTGACTGACCGGCTATCAGTACCAGACACTGGGCTGGGAATTCCAGTGTAAATAAATCAGACTGAGTCTGATGACAGTTTAGAGGGTGAAGAGACAATTATGTTCCAATCTGATAAGTGCTTTGATAGACCAAAAATAGGAGGAAAGAGAACTAAACCTGTCATTCTTCTCCATGCCTTTCAGGGGAAGCATTGTGATTTCTAAGTGGGAAATTAAAGGGTGGGAGATGGTAGCCTTTGAAGTGGGGGGAGGGGGATAGAGAGGACGGAAGGGTGGAAAGAGTGACCTGAGCAGACACAAAAGTATGCAAAGAGGCCTGAAGGCAAAGGGGTGTTTCTTAGAGAGAACAAAACCGAGTTCATTTGGCCTGGACAGCTGTTTGACAGTAGAACTGGGAGGGGAGATCTGATGTGAAGAAATCGCAGGAGGGCACTGAGGAGAGAAAGTGGCATTAGAAAAGTCACTCTGCGGCCCCTGGGTGGTTAAGCATCCCAGTCTTGATTTCGACTTGGGTTGTGATCTCAGGGTTGTGCGATGGAGCCCCAAATCAAGCTCTGGATAAGTCTGCATTGGACTCTGGGCTCAGCAGGGAGTCTGCTTCTCTTCCTCTCTATTTCTCAAAGATGTGTGCTCTCTTTCTCACAAATAAAAAAAATAAATCTTAAAAAAAGTGTCACTTTGGGACACCTGGGTGGCCCAGTGGGTTAAAGCCTCTGCCTTTGCCTCAGGTCATGATCTCAGGGTTCTGGGATCGAGGCCTGCGGTGGGCTCTCTGCTTCGCAGGGAGCCTGCTTCCTCCTCTCTCTCTGCCTGCCTCTCTGTCTACTTGTGATCTCTCTCTCTCTGTCAAATAAATAAATAAAATCTTTTTAAAAAAAGTGTCACTTTGGCCACATTAGGAAGAATGAATGGGGTGTGGGTAAGGAAGACTACCATTGGGGAGCTCTATTATAAGCCTGTGCTGTGGTCCAGTCCAAATAAATATGCCAATACGCCAAGTTTAAGCAACAGATTTTTAATAATGATCATAAAGCATTTAACACATAGATGATTCAGACAGAGTTCTATGTGTTTAACATATACTAATTCATATAACCCTCAGGACCAGAGCAACCCTAGGAGGTAGGTCCTATTATCATCTTTATTTTACAGAAGAGACATCCATCAGGTGGAGATATTATATAACTTGCTCAAGTTATATAATATGACCCCAGGTGGTCTGCTTCCGGGGCATGTGTGATTGATTATGCCCCCGTGGGTCCAACAGATTTCGAGGTTGACTAAGAATGAGTAAGAAGCGGAGTCACTGATGATTTCCAGACTTCGGGTTTGCAACTGGGTAATCTTTGGTGTCATTATTTGGGTTGTGATACATACCAGGGAAGAGCAGGTTTTGGGAGGAAAGATACTAAGTTCCTTGTGAGACATGTTGAATTTGAATTTCCAAGGTGATAGCCATGGGCAGATATCCAGAGTATTGTTAAACATACGATTTGGAGCTCAAGAGAGAGGTTTTAACAGGAC